>SJYW01055141.1:573728-583798 GCA_006410735.1 Raphicerus campestris
AAAAGCAGAGACATTACTTTGCCAACAAAGGTCCATCTAGTCAAAGCTATGGTTTTTCCAGTAGTTATGTATCGATGTGCTGCTGCTGCTGCTGTTAAGTCGATTCAGTTGTGCCCAACTCTGTGCGACCCCATAGATGGCAGCCCACCAGGCTCCCCCATCCCTGGGCATAAGAGTAGGACTCTAAAGAAAGCTGAGTGCCAAAGAATTCAGGCTGTTGCACTGTGGTGTTGGACAAGACTCTTGAGAATCCCTTGGACGGCAAGGAGATCCAACCAGTCCATCCTAAAGGAAAGCAGTCCTGAATATTCATTGGAAGGACTGATGTTGAAGCTGAAACTCCAATACTTTGGCCACCTGATGCAAAGAACAGACTCATTGGAAAAGACCCTGATGCTGGAAAACACTGAAGGCAGGAGGAGAAAGGGATGACAGAGGATGAGATGGTTGGATGGCATCACTGACTCAATGGGCATGAATTTGAGTAAACTCCAGGAGTTGGTGATGGACAGGGAGGCCTGGCATGCTGCAGTCCATGGGGTCGCAAAGAGTCGAACACGACTGAGTGACTAAACTGAAAGGCAATTTAAATAATGGTAATATGTTGATGGTATGAATATTTTTTCTGCTGATTTTAATGACTGAAATTTTAGTTGATAGTGCTTACAAATAAACTCAAGTAAGTTTCTTCTAGAAACATCTGTTGAATATATACTAAGAATGAATATTATGAAATATGTAACATTAAGGCAGCAAGGAGCTAAAGGCAGTAAGGAGCAGTTCAGGAGTCTACCATCAAATTACTTACACACATATATATTCACATACACATATACTTACATCATATTATAGAAAATTCTTAAGTTCCAAAGCTCACAGTACAGTCAGCAAATACTGCAGGTTTGCAATAAAGTTGACTGCACCTCAAGAAGATATTCAAAGATAAATGGATTTGGATAGATAGAGAACAGGCAAGAAGGAATTCTTGAGCATGGGGAAGGAAGAACAAAGACATAGATACAGTATTCTCAAGGTATACTCATAGAATAGTCAGACCTGTTCAAGGTGAGAATAGTGGGCATGGCCTATCCATAGTTCATTTATCTAGCTTGTCTCACTCATGAGCCACACTTTGCTGTTCTCTAGAACTACCCAGTGTTTTGGATAGTGGGTGAGAGTTTACTCATTTTCCCTATTTGAACCCTAACCTCTTTCCCTGGTGTCCTTTGGCAAGATTAAACACTTTAAGCTTTGTATCCGGATTTACTCTCTAATGTGGTCTTTTTGTGATTATCTCCCTGGTCCTTTGACTTGGTTGTTGAACATGATTTGTGGCTTTGCAACTGTGTATTATTAGCTTCAAAACTGATTTGATTATGAAGAAAATCATTATTTGTTTTTTTCCCTTAGATCTTTATGACAATTCGTCATTTTACTCCTCCCATTGGGAAGGAAGAGTACTCTTATTTTGCAGAGCTAACGTGGGCAGATAAAATTGCAGATGTGAATACTAAGGTAAGGGAATTATTTTGCAATAGAAAGCTCTCAAAGGGAATATGTTACAGTATATTACTATAGAATAACTATGACTAAAGGGAAGTTATACATAAAAATGTTTTATAGTTACTTCTTCAAAAGGAATTTAAGTATAATGTGACATACCATAGACTTTCATTCTTAGGAACACAAGCCTCTATGAAAATATGGAAGGTATTTGCATTACTAAAAGAAAGAATGTATCACAGTATTTATTTAAAAGTGAATTGTTCAACTTAAAATCAAATAGTTCCCCATTACCAAATAACAGTGATCCCAGTAACTAGTAATTCAGATTTCCCTGAAGAACTCTTAAGATACAACCTTGTGGTGAAAACTATATATTGTTTATTTTCTGTTCTTCATTCCTGAGCAAAATTTTGACATTGATATTTGAAGGCCTTCAAAGTCTGTGAGTTCATACGTATTTTTCATCAAATGTAAGAATCTCAAAACAAAAAAATCATTTTCTGGTGATATGTTCATTTTTCCAAAAAGCATTAAAAAAAACCTCAATTTGTCTAATTTTGCAAATTCATCAAGAGTCTCAGAGTTTTAACATTTCCTAATTAGTCATTGTAGAGCACACTACATGAAATTTTAACCATTTTCATAGATCTGCCCATCTTTTAGAATTCGGGGCATACTTGCATTGTGCCTCTTATTAATTCAAGAGCAAGCCTCTAATAGTCAGGCTTGCTCTTTGATAATTTTTCATCCTAACTACTGGCAGATATTTAAGCCTAGATCCATATTAAAGATTCAGATATTTAAGCTAGTGAAAATCACTAGAATTTTAATGTTCCAAAGTTCTATAGGTAGTAAACATTTGGAAGAAGATACGGTTATGATAGAGTTTCAAAAAATAAATCACTGAACTCCTACTGAATTAAATGTACTCTATGACAACTAGTACTTGTGACTATAAATGATATCACTGGCTATCATTATGTCACCCATTGTTTTCCCACTGATTGATAGGATGAACCTAGTAGGAAAAGTGGATCTGATACAGTTTTATGTTAAATTTTGTTCATATGTATATTGGCTTTGTTTTTCATTCTATAATAAATCTACTAAAATAATAGAGTTTTCTGTTACTGTATGTGTATGGGAGCTAAAACAAAAAAGTTAAATATAGATATTCCTTTTCCTTTTTTAAAAAACATAGTTCCACATGAAATTTGAGACAGCAAATTAACAGTGTTTCAGAAAATATTAATGTCTAAAGAATTCTCTATGTAGGTGACTGGTTTCCAAAAGCTAAATTTGAAAAAAAACTAGAATCTGAATTTAGCATTTTCTTGTCATTCTGAAGATTTGACTATTGCTCTAAAGCATGTACTGTAAAAACAAAAGCTTGTTTGGCTTTAAAAAAAGACTTATTAGCAGTATTATCGTGACCCTGAGGGCAAAAGAAAAACAACTGTGTTCAGTTTGTCTAATTCAGTGCTGGCACTGAGTGTTAACAGTCCTAAAAATGCAAGTTGTACTTTTAATGCCTTTACTTGAAGAGTTTTACAACTGCCGTAGGAAATAAGAATGTGAGAAGCTCAAAATATTCTGAGTTCAGGAATGGTTTATATAAACAGCTCAAAGTCCGCAAAAGGGATTCCAGAAACTCTTGTCAGATTTCTGCTTATAACTTATTGGACAAAGTTTTGTCCCACGACCAGGCTAGCTCCAGAACAGCTATTTAACTTCTGTTGGGAAGAGGGAGTTTATCAACACAGAATTTAGTTGCGAATAATATTGGATCATACAGCAGTATATGTACCTATACTATATGCCCCACAATAGGCCATCCTTAATTTCTTCCTTCTTCAATTTAAACAGATTCCTTTACTTAGCTAGTTGTTATAATAGTAGTAACATAATTTATCATGCATTTTCTGGGTGCTTAGTTATATTTCAAGCACTTTTCAAACAATTCTGGGGCAGGCTGTATTAAGCCCATTTTACAGATGAGAAAACTGAGGCACAAAGAAATAAAGTTAGTTATTTCAAAATTAATATATGTAGTAATTGGCAGAAGGAAATACTTGGAAACTAGTGTCTTTATACTTTTGTCCCACCCCTTGATTGTAGGTTAATGACTATGCCATTTCATTTCTTCAATGTCTTTCTTTTCCCTTTTTGTATTATGTTATTAGTATTTTAAGTAGAATTCATTACTTTTGTTTGTTTTACCTAAAAAAAAACTTAAGCCATTTATTCTTTGCAGCAAGAACATTTTCTAAAGATCAGATCTAAGATCAGATCATTTTCTAAATCATAATTCAGAAAGACTTGTCCACATTGTCTATAATACTTTACAAGCTGCCCAAGAATGCTTCATTTAGCATATTTGCAAAATGATAGATTATTCCCCATGCCCTCTAACAGCCCTTCAAGATCCATCATCATATAATCTCTGATTTTTAAAAAAATCAGATCTTTGAGGGTCCAGAAGAATAAGTGACCTCAGTTCATTTTTTTATGAGGAACAAAATTGTCAGATGGTTTGAGAGATTCATCCTTAGTAAGTTTGCAAAGAATCAATTAAAAAAAAAAAAGACAAAAATAATGCTTTGAGGTGAGGGCCAAGTGACAAGGAACTGGAATGCATCAGTTATAAAGGAGTAGGAAGTCTTCTGACTTCTCACATATATCCCTTTCCATAGGAGGAAAAAAATGCAGAGTTAATAGCTAAAATGGTATTTGATTTATAGATGGATTTGGCTGATGTAAAAATAATTATAAATCACTCTGAGAATAATCTAAAAACATCAAGAATGCAACATATCCCTATTGGTACATGATCCCTTATTAGTAAAGAATGAAATAATGCAGGCTCTGATAATTCTTTCTCCCACATTGGACAAACAGGCAGGATATTAATGACTTGAAAGAATGCCAGTGTGAGGCAATGTTTGGAATTTAACTAGCGCTCATAAATACAGGTAGATGTCATATGATCCTAGCACTGGGTCTGGTTTGGTTTGACCAGGCCTTCGATGAAGCATGCTATACAATAATCCAGAGTAATAGGTGAGAAGCTTTGAAAGAGTGTTGTTTAACATTTATGGGAATGCTCTACCAAACATTTAAACAATGTTAACTGTGGTTACATAGAAACAGTGTGAGATGTACCAGTCAACAAAATCCAAGCAGAAACTGTATCCTATGCAAGGAATTAAAACCCTGTGCAAATCAATTAATCAATTCTAACGCCTTCTCTCTTCTTCCTTCATACCACTATTATATTTCCATACTTACTCTGAGAAATCCTTCTTCTTTGCAAAACTGGATTTAAGTCTTCCAGACTTAAACAGATAGCATGATAATGGACTGTGATAAAAATGTTAGGTATAAACATAACTGTACGCAGACAAGTCTTATTTTGGTGCATCTCAGGCCAAGAAAAGATATTTTGAGTTAAGCATAATATTTTTTTTTGTTGTTATACTCTGCATGCTGTAAGTTTTGGAGTCTGTAATGCTTAAATTAGAATCTTTGATCTGATCATTATTATTTGAATGAACTTGAGTAATTTATTTAAAGATTTATTTGGGTTGAAAATAACATGGGTTTGCTATTGTATCCATGGTCATTAGACAACTCCCAGCAGAAAAACATTCTTGATTCCATGAGATGCAGTTTCTGGTAGTTAGTATCTGGAAGTAATCATGGAAATAGGTATTCTCATTCTCTTTTATTTTTATTCTGATTCTGTTCAATAAATCCATCCCCTTGGAACAGTAACAAATATAAGCTATATTAGCAAGAAATCTATTGACAAACTCTAAGTCATCTATTTACTAGCATTATCTTAAGTTTTATTGAATTAAACACAATTTAAAGTTGGAACGATTTATGCAGAAATAGTTGAATTATACTATGTCTCTCTCAGTAATGAGAAAACAAATAATAAATCAGTGTCCCTAAGATATGCTTTTGATATTTACCAAGGACATATTTTACAGATTTTGCATTATATCAGCAACACCACTTTCCATGTTAGACAATACTTCTTATTCAGCAACTATCATACTGTATTGTAATTGTCTTCATTCCTCCTGAGATTATAAGCTTTTATATAAGCAAGACAAATAATTAAAATATTTTAGAAGATTTTAAAATTTGGGGGCTGTGGTTCAGGTGATATTTAAAATATGAAGAAATGGAGGCAATCTATTGGCTACAAATGCATTTTACTGAAATAATAGTACTGTCGTCATATCCATTTTGACAGTATAGAAAATGTGTTTGAAGCTCAACAGCTCTTCAAACAAATGGCTATCAAATGGTAAACATAAGATAAAGAGTAACTCTGAATGTGTCATAAGAATCACTGAGGAAATAAGGAAATGAAAATTATATTGTTGAAATTAAAAGCCTGGTTTTAAAAGGTGGCTTATCTCTTGATTAACCAGTGTGCTAAGGTGGAGACCATAGCGAACACAGCTGACTGGTTCATGCAATATGGTTCAAGTCGCCCTCCTACGTGTCCTAAGTGCTTCTTAGAAAGATATGACTTTCAGAACATTTTCCCAGAATGGAGGTTACTACTGGCATCACTTCACCTGTTAGGAGCCCAGGCATGTTTATATTTGTCATGTTTATTCATGAAATTAGAAGGAATAGGAATTTGGTCCTACATGAATTATCTTAAAACATGATTTGTGAAAATTGTGGGTACCTAGCTGCACTATTGTATCCTCTATTATAATACAGCCCAGAACTCTTTCTTGTTGAGTATCTACCATCTTCTTTGGTAATAATAATAAAAAAACCCCACAGAACTACAACAGAGAAAGACACTTGGGTAGAGGCGTTATATTAGTAAGGTAATATTAGGTAACATAATCACAGGTTTTTAAAAATTGGGAGGTAGATATCTTTGGGGGTTCATTACACTTCATAACAAAGTCTGTTCTCTGGACCTCACAGTGTATAACCATCTCACATGTAAAATTCATTCACTCCATCTAAACATTACCAAATGTCTCAATTCAACACAGCATCTCATCACCTCAAAAGTCCCACATTTATTCAGCTAAATCATCTAATTTAGGCATGCGTGTGGCTTGGGTATAATCCGTTCCCAAAACACAATTCTTCTCTATGTTCAAACCTGCGAAACTCAAGAAATATATGCTCCCAAAATACAGTGGTGGGGCATTTATAGGATAGCAGTAATTTTGATATCTCTATTCCTTTCAGTCCAAGCTAACAAAGGATTTGCTGGTATAAGATTATCAAGAACACTATGAGTCTCCTGTGTGTGTCACAGAAATTCATTCCATTAGATAAGAAGCCCTTCCACAGGCCTTTCTTAGAAAATTCCATGTCTATTTTTGGCTTTCGCTCACATAGTTGAGGGAACCCATTAGTCAGTCACATGTCTGATCTCTTCAAAAGAGACATCACTGTGCTTCAATACTCAGAACTTTATATTTTTCTATAGCATTAGAAAAACCTTGTCCAGACACAATCTTGGTTTTTCCTCTAGAACATTCTTTCTCAACAGTGACTCTCCTAACAGTAGTGTCTTTTGCAATCTAGACAGCTAAGAACTCTCTATTTCATCAAGTCCTGACTTCCTTTTGACTGAACTCTTTCCTCTTCCTTATCTTTTTCCTCTTGCATTTTACTATAAGAGGCAGTAAGAAACCAAGCCATATCTTCAACATCTTCAACACTTTCCTGGGTTCAGAAAAAAATCCAAGTTCATCACTTAAAAGTTCTGCTTTCCATGTAACTGTAGGACACAGTTCTGCTAAACTTTCCACCTCCGTAAAACCAGAATTTTCTTTCTGCCAATTTCTGGTAATGGTTCTCATTTCCTTTTGAGCCTTTACCAACAATGCTTTTACATTCCTTTCAAGAGCCAGCTTATGATAACTAAGTATTCTCTAAGAAAATACAGCTTTTCTCTACTTTTCTTCTCACTTCCAAGTCTTTACTAGCAGAGTCATTAAAATCCATATTTTCACCAACAGTCTTTTCAGAGCAATCTGGGCTTTTTCTATCATGCTCCTCAAAATTCATACAGTAACTATTCAAAGCCACTTCCACATTTTTAGATACTTCTTTCAGCAGCATCTCACTTTTTGTTACAAAAGTCTTAATAGATTCCTACTGCTACTTAACCAAATTACTACAAACTTCATGACTTTAGTGACTTAAAACAACACTAATTTATTGTTTTATAATTATGGAGGTCAGAAGACCAAAATACATCTTACTCAGCTAAAATAAAGATGTCAGTAGAGTTCTAGGTGATATTTATTCCTTTGTCTTTTGAAGCTTCTAGGAGCTTTGCCTATGTGGATAATCCAGGGACACCTTCCCATCTCAAGACTCTTACCTTAGTCACATTTGTGAAGTTTCCTTTTTTCCATGTAAGGCATTCACAGGTTCCAGGGATTAGGACATGACATCTCTGGGTGATGGGAGTGAGTATTATTATTTCCTACCATGAAAACATACTACACAAAAGAGTTTCTTGAGATCAGGGTTTGTACCTTCCTTTTTGCATCACAAATCCCTAGAACAGTCATTGCCTGTTACCTAGAAGGCACTCAGGAAATTAATAATTATTTGAGTAAAAATAAAAATGTATTTGGTATCTATTGTAAGACACAGATTTTCTACCTGATGGGAGATACAGTGGTAGACGAAGCATAGTTCTTGTTTTCCTAGAACTTATATTCTAGTGTGAGAAAGCACAAAATATACACACAAAATAGGTATCAGATGATAATATGAAGAAAAATAAACCAGGGTAAGAACAAAATGTTCTAGGTGTGCTTTGTAAGAAATCCCTTGCCATTTGATTGGAGATTGGAAAGAACTGGGTAATCAAAACTTATGAACATTCGGCAGATGAACGTTTCAGAAAGAAGATATAAGAAGTGTAAAGATTCTAATGTAGGAACTTATGTAGATTTTGAAATTTTATAAGAATTGTAAGGATGTAAATAAGGCTTACAATGAGAGGGGGTGGAGAATGGTATAAGGTGAATTCAGACACTAGAAAGGTGAAAGACTGCATAGGATTTTGTAGTCTATGGTAAAGAGTTGACTTATACACAGATATGAAGTATAAAAACATTACAGCATTGGAATTCAGTTCCGTCTCTCAGTCATGTCCAACTCCTTGTGACTCCATGAACTGCAGCACGCCAGGCCTCCCTGTCCATCACCAAGTCCTCAAACTCAAACTCATGTCCACTGAGTCAGTAATGCCATCCAACCATCTCATCCTCTGTCGTCCCCTTCTCCTTCCACCTTTAATCTTTCCCAGCANTATACACAGATATGAAGTATAAAAACATTACAGCATTGGAATTCAGTTCCGTCTCTCAGTCATGTCCAACTCCTTGTGACCCCATGAACTGCAGCACGCCAGGCCTCCCTGTCCATCACCAAGTCCTCAAACTCAAACTCATGTCCACTGAGTCAATAATGCCATCCAACCATCTCATCCTCTGTCGTCCCCTTCTCCTTCCACCTTTAATCTTTCCCAACATCAAGGTCTTTTCCAAAGAGTCAGTTCTTCACATCAGGTGGCCAAAGTATTGGAGTTTCAGCTTCAGCATCAGTCCTTCCAATGAATATTCAGAACTGATTTCCTTTAGGATGAACTGGTTGGATCTCCACGCTGTCCAAGGGACTCTCAAGGGTCTTTTCCAAAACCACAGTTCAAAAGGAATCAGTTCAGTCACTCAGCTGTGTCTGAGTCTTTGCAACCTCATGAATTGCAGGTCGCCAGGCCTCCCGGTCCATCACTAACTCCTGGAGCCCACCCAAATCCATGTTAATCGAGTCGGTGATGCCATCCCGCCATCTCATCCTCTGTCATCCCCTTCTTCTTCTGCCCCCAATCCCTCCCAGCATCAGGGTCTTTTCCAATGAGTCAACTCTTCCCATGAGGTGGCCAAAGTATTGGAGTTTCAGTTTTAGCATCAGTTGCAAAAAACACCCAGGGCTGATCTCCTTTAGAATGGACTGGTTGGATCTCCTTGCAGTCCAAGGGACTCTCAAGTCTTCTCCAACACCACAGTTCAAAAGCATCAGTTCTTTGGTGCTCAGCTTTCTTCACAGTCCAACTCTCACATCCATACAAGACCACTGGAAAAACCATAGCCTCAACTAGATGGACATTTGTTGGCAAAGTAATGTCTGCTTTTGAATATGCTATCTAGGCTGGTCGTAACTTTCCTTCCAAGGAGTAAGAGTCTTTTAATTTCATGGCTGCGCTCACCATTTGCAGTGATTTTAGAAACCAAAAAAATAAAGTCTGACACTCTTTCCACTGTTTCCCCATCTATTTCCCATGAAGTGATGGGACCAGATGCCATGATCTTCGTTTTCTGAATGTTGAGCTTTAAGCCAACTTTTTCACTCTCCTCTTTCACCTTCATCAGAAGCTTTTTAGTTCCTCTTCACTTTCTGCCATAAGGGTGGTGTCATCTGCATATCTGAGGTTATTGATATTTCTCCCAGCAATCTTGATTCCAGCTTGTGTTTCTTCCAGCCCAGCGTTT
>SJYW01055142.1:0-16713 GCA_006410735.1 Raphicerus campestris
TGGACTGCAGCCCACCAGGCTCCTCCATCCATGGGATTTTCCAGGCAAGAGTACTGGAGTGGGTTGCCATTGTCTTCTCCAACGGTGATTGCAGCCATGAAATTAAAAGATGCTTGCTCCTTGGAAAGAAAGCTATGAAAAACCTAGACAGTGTATTGAAAAGCAGACATCACTTTGCCAACAAAGATCCATATAGTCAAAGCTACAGTTTTCCCAATAGTTGTGTATGCATGTGAAAACTGGACCATAAACAAGGCTGAGTGACAAAGAATTGATGTTTTTGAATTTTAATGCTGAAGAAGACTCTTGAGAGTCCCTTGGACTGCAAGGCAATCAAGCCAGTCAATCCTAAAGGAAAGCACCCCTGAATATTCATTGGAAGGACTGATGCTGAAGCTCTAAGACTACAGCCACGTAATGCAAAGAACCAACCCATTGGATAAGACCCTGGTGCTGGGAAAGATTGAGGGCAGGAGGAGAAAATAGTGACTGATGAGATGGTTGGATACTATCACTGACTCAATGGACATGAATTTGAGCAACTTCTGTGAGATAGTGAAGGACAGGGAAGTGTTGTTTGCAACAATCCAAGGGATTGCAAAGAGTGGGCCACAACTTTGCAACTGAACAACAACAACAAATAAAATAATCTTCATAATGAAATTTATTCTAAACTATTTTAAGAAAGAAGAAATCTATTTAGTTAGCATTTTTAATTTCTTCAAATAGTGTTACTACTTTCCTAAGATACTTGTGTAAAATGTATTTGTGGAAAAACTGGAGCTTGGAAATCAGATGGTGCAGGATAGTTGCATTTAACAATTTTTAGTTCTCTCTCAACTGTGCCTGAAGTCAGTGATCCAGCTTCACCACTTTCAGCTCATCAGGGTTATTTCAAGAACACATCAAATAAGTTATATTTTTCCTTACATTTAAGACACATCTCCTTAAATAAGTTGAAGTACTTTTAAGGCAATGAATTTCAAACCTGTTTTGACAAATGGAATCATCTGGGAAATTTCTTTATAATATTGCTATCTGGAAATTCTGATCAGAAACCCTGTGGTGATTTCAGCAATCAATCAGTCAGGGAGAGAGAAAGACAGAGTGTCTTCTGGAAGACAGACAGACAGACAGACAGACAGACACACACACACACATTTAAAAGGTCCCCAGGTAATTTTGATTGATGTGTCAGATTTTAAAGTCATTCACATGTTTTCTAGAAACACTGAAAATAATTTGCAGACCCATTGTGTGCTATTTTTCTTTAGAGTTGTTTAAATATACAGCTGGTTGAGAGGATGGTGAATGCCTGTGCTTTTGAAAGTACATATAGAGACCTGTATTTCAGTAGTCTTCTTGGAGAAGGCAATGGCAACCCACTCCAGTACTCTTGCCTGGAAAATCCCATAGGCGGAGGAGCCTGGTAGGCTGCAGTCCACAGGGTCACTAGAGTCGGACACAACTGAATGACTTCAGTTTCACTTTTCGCTTTCATACATTGGAGAAGGAAATGGCAACCCACTCCAGTGTTCTTCCCTGGAGAATCCCAGGGATGGGGGAGCTTGGTGGGCTGCTGTCTCTGGGGTCGCACAGAGTCGGACACAACTGAAGTTGTTTAGCAGCAGCAGCAGCAGCAGCATGGGTTAAACTGTATGCCCAAAAGTGAAAGTGAAGTCACTCAGTCGTGTCAGACTCTGCCACTCCATGGACTGTAGCTTATCAGGCTTCTCCGTCAATGGAATTTTCCAGGCAGGAGTGCTGCAGTGGATTGCCATCAAGCTTCTCTGTCAATGGGGTTTTCCAGGCAAGAGTGCTGGAGTGGATTGCCATTTCCTTCTCCAGAGGATCTTCCTGACCTAGGAACTGAACCCAGGTCTCTCGCATGGCGGGCAGACGCTTTACCATCTTAGCCACCAGGGAATGCCCAAAGGAGGTATGCTGAAATACTGACCTGTCCCTTCTGCTACCTAGGTATTTATGAATATGGTCTTATTTAGAAACAGAATCTTTGCAGGTATAATAAGGTTACAATGAGGTCATTAGAGTAGACACAGTGAAAAATAGACACCTGGAGAGAAGACAACCATATGAAGACAGAGGCAACGATTAGAGTTAATTCTCCTATGAACCAAGCAATGCCTGGGCCTTCAAATGCTAGAAGAGAATAGGAAGGAACCTCCTCCGAAGGCTTTGAAGATATGATGGACCCAGAGATTCTAAACAGATCTTCATTTTCAACTGAGCTCAGTGGAAAAGATGCTACGGGGGTTACTTGTTTTTTTTTGTTTTGTTTTGTTTTTTTCCCCAACTATTTCTTCTTATCCTTGAACTTTAAATGTTTATCACATCTGAATTCCAAGGAGTTTACAATCAATTTTATGTGAACTTGAGATTTTTCCATTTTGTGAAATTTGGACCATGTAACAAGTATAAAAATTTTGTAGCCTTCAGTTTTCTCATATATTCTCATATATGCATTTTGGAATGTTTTGGATAATTAGGAACAGTGTGTAAAAGCACCTAACATTGTATTTGGAAAATAGAAAGTCCATAATATAAAGTAACTGTTTCTGACACTATTGTCTGGGATTGTTCTCTGATACTTTCTATTTCCTTTTATTTGCTTGTGCCCAAACAATTTAGAAATTCATGTTTCATTGAATAACTCTTACAGTAATGTAATTCAAATAGCTTGACTGTAACTTACACCTATTTATAAATTTTACAATGCAACTGAGTTGAATGTTGGCTTCACTCTTAACATTTAACCAAAGCTATTTTTTTGGCTTTGGCTTTAGCATTCAGAAGGCCAAATAATGATGCATATAATTCAGTATAATTTTTTAGCTTATGTGTGATTAGAAGGATACATGCACACACATGCATACACCTTTACCTGCCAGGGTGTCCTTGCTTTAGACCAAGAAAGGCTATTTTTCAAGGTAAATTCTAGGAAGGTGTTAATGAGTCAACAACAAAAAGCTAAATGACCCTGAACTGATAATTTTGTAATTTCCTACTGTGTCTAAAAACTCCAATAAAATGCTTAGAATCAGAGAGTGTTTTGCCTATGTTCTCCTCTAGGAGTTTAATAGTTTCTGGTCTTACGTTTAGATCTTTAATCCATTTTGAGTTTATTTTTGTGTGTGGTGTTAGAAAGTGATCTAGTTTCATTCTTTTGCATGTGGTTGACCAGTTTTCCCAGCACCACTTGTTAAAGAGATTGTCTTTACTCCATTGTATATTCTTGCCTCCTTTGTCGAAGATAAGGTGTCCATAGGTGTGTGGATTTATCTCTGGGCTTTCTATTTTGTTCCATTGATCTATATTTCTGTTTTTGTGCCAGTACCATACTGTCTTAATGACTGTGGCTTTGTAGTAGAGCCTGAAGTCAGGCAAGTTGATTCCTCCAGTTCCATTCTTCTTTCTCAAGATTACTTTTGCTATTTGAGGTTTTTTGTATTGCCATACAAATCTTGAGATTATTTGTTCTAGTTCTGTGAAAAATACTTCTGGTACCTTGATAGGGATTGCATTGAATCTGTAGATTGCTTTGGATAGTATACTCATTTTCACTATATTGACTCTTCCAATCCATGAACATGGTATATTTCTCCATCTATTAGTGTCCTCTTTGATTTCTTTCATCAGTGTTTTATAGTTTTCAATATATATATATAGGTCTTTAGTTTCTTTAGGTAGGTATATTCCTAAGCATTTTATTCTTTTCGTTGCAATGGTGAATGTAATTGTTTCCTTAACTTCTTTTTCTACTTTCTCATTATTAGTGCATAGGAATGCAAGGGATTTCTGAGTGTTGATTTTATATCCTGCAATTTTACTATATTCATTGGTTAGCTCTAGTAGTTTTCTGGTCGAGTCTTTAGGATTTTCTATGTAGAGGATCATGTCATCTGCAAACAGTGAGAGTTTTACTTCTTCTTTTCCAATTTGTATTCCTTTTATTTCTTTTTCTTCTCTGATTGCTGTGGCCAAAACTTCCAGAACTATATTGAATAGTAGTAGTGAAAGTGGGCACCTTTGTGTTTTTGCTGACTTTAGGGGAAATGCTTTCAATTTTTCACCATTGAGGATAATGTTTGCTGTGGGTTTGTCATATATAGCTTTTATTATGTTGAGGTATGTTCCTTCTATTCCTGCTTTCTGGATTTTTANAGAGTCAAATATACATGTATTCATCAAGTTTAAGTTCAATATTTATTGAGAGACATCCATATTATTTGCTAAATCTGACATGCAAAACATAATTTGGTAACATTATAAATTATATAATATTTATAAATAAACTTATAAAAATTAAATGTTCTGTATGCACAGATCTATTTATTTAACGATTAGAAAAGCACTTTTTAGCTGGTGTTTATTTTTTCCACATATTTTTAGACTCAGTTTTAATTTTGATTTAATGGTATTTGGGTTTTTTAATATTTTCTAACTTGACATTTAGTTTACTATTTCATGTGGAAATAAAATCCACTAAAAGTTGTTTTTCTATTTTTTCTGATTGCTAAAATATATATACACACACACATATATATAGTTAATTTTTAAAAAAAACTGCTAATTTTCTGACCATATTCAAGAGGAAATACTATTTTAATAAAAATTTTGCTTGTTTAATAAAATACAGTTCAAGTTATGCTAAGTAATCTTATCTGTAGATTGAAGGAAATTATAGAACACAGAAAGCTATTAAAATGTTACACTGTCATTTATTTCCAAATATCTTTAACACCTTCTTTCCTACTTCAGTGACAGTTTCACATACTGAACTAGTGCAGTATCAATGAGCACCAAATCAAAGAAATTATTATTCAAAGGTGCAACTGAGGTGAGAAAATAGGAAATGTAGAATATAATCCTTGGCATCTGCTAAGTATTATTCAAGTTAAACATGTGCTGTGGGAAGCAGTGTTATGCCAGAGTTAGAAGCTCAGAGGGCTTACTGGGAAGAAGCATTATAGAAGAGAAGGGAAGAAGCAATATTGGGAAAAAGGGGCAGTGCCACTGAGATGCTGCCCTGAGGACACTGCTGCCTGCCTAGGAAGGTGCAATAAAAACTGCACATTAGAGGAAATCCCTTTTGGGCATGAAAGCCAAGGCTCTTGAACCACCTCCTGGATCTCACTCAATGGGGTCATCCTATGAGTAGGGGACCTCAGAAAAAAATTGGAGCACACTGTAACAAACACACTGGGGGCTAACTGCTAACCTAGCTCATCACAGCTAGGCAGCCAGTCAATGTCTGATACATAGATTTTTTTTTTTTTTTTTGGTCTCCTCTTTTTACCTTGACACCCATTAATCAAGACTCCTCCTTTTTAAGCTTTATTTTCTGATCGCTTCTCTACACAATTGTAAATTTGGTTTACTACTGGTCCTCATTTGTTCTAGGTCTATGTGAAATATTTTATTCATTTGTTCATGTAGTATATACATGCTAAGGATTTCAGTCCTAGTACTACCCCTTGGACTGCAAAAACATTAAACCAGTCAATCCTAAAGAAAAGCCTATGTAAATATTCAGACCTAGCAAAGGAGTACTTTACATAGAGAACTCAAAAAAGGGACAAGATGGAATATGTCAGGAAATATATAATACGGAGGAGTATGGTCATCCACTCTCAAAATATTCAAAGTAACCAGAACAGCCTGTGAGACACTGTGGAATCCTTCTGGTATAAAAGAAATGTCCCTTCAACTTGAAGAAATTCCTTTAGCATTTCTTCTAGAATGAACGTGCTAGCATTGAATTCCCTTATTTTCCTTCATGTACAAGATCTTTATCTGGCTATCATTGCTCAAGGATATTTTTGGTGTATATGAAATACTGGAGTCACACTTCTTTTCCTTCAAAACTGTGAAGAGGTTGCTTTAATATAGGTATTTTTAATGAGAATTTTCAGTCATTTGAATTGTTATTCCAATGCATAAATATTTTTACTATTTTTAAGATTTTTCTCTTAACTTTGATTTATAGTATGCATATGATTTATTTGAGAGTGGGTTTCCTTTGATTTTATCTTGTTAGATATTCACTAATTTTCTTGAATCTGGAAATTTGTCTTTTTGGAAGAGTTTTATGCATATGTGCTCAGTCTTTAAGTTATGTCTGACTCTTTGCAACCCCATGGAATGTAGACCACCAGGCTCCTCTCTGTGTGGGATCTCCCAGGCAAGGATATTGGAATGGGTTGCCGTTTCCTTCTCCAGGGGATGTTCCTGACCCTGGAACTGAACCCACATCTCCTGTATTGCAGGTGGATTCTTTACCACTGAGTCACCTGGGAAAACTTTGGAGGAGTTAGTTATTATCTTAATTTTTTTTTCTGCATTGATATTCTTTTCTCTTTCTGAAACTCCAAGGACAAAAGTACTATAAATGTGTATATTATCTCAGTGGCAACTGAGGCTCTGTTTACTCATTGTCTGTTTTTCCCTCCATTCTTCAGCTTGGATATTTTTGGTGATGTATCACGAAGTTAACTCTTTTCTCTGTTACTGCTACTCTGCTATTGAGTCCTTTCATTATGAAATTTACTTCAGAGATTGTGATTTCCAGTTCTAAAACTGTCATTTGTTTCTCTTTTATAATTCCTATTTCCCTCCTAAAATATGTCTTGCCACTCATTTAAAAAATTTGTACTTTTACATTACAGGGCATGGTTAAAGCTGCTTTAAACTTTATGTTTGATAATCCTAATATTTGGTTCATCTTGAGTTGGCATTAATTCATTTGTGAGAGGTCTCAGAATGAACAGTTCTAATAAGTACCTCAGTTACTCTGATGCAAATTATTTGCAGCATCTGAAGAAAATATATAATAATACGGAATATAACAGGTGACCCTATTTAACTTTTAACGAAATTCTTCAGTCTTAGAGCAAAAGAGCTTGATTAAGACATATTCTCTCTCAAGAAAAAGAACAAAATTATCCTACCTTGTAGTGTCCATCACCACTTGAAAAAGCACTTGCTGTGATCATTTGATGTAAGCAATATGTTTGAGATTCTGATGTTTTAGTCTGGTGTATACACTCCTCCCGTTCACCTGTCATTTAAGAGATATCAATACTTTTATATTAAAGAATATCCCTGATTAAAATAATCTACCTAAAGAGAATTCCAAACAAAAGAAAGGATTAATTAGAAGCATAAAGCCCATTTAAGAAAACATATTTAGGTGATTGAGTGCATAAAGGCTCAAATCTGATGATTTCTGTAGAAAGAACACTAAAATAATTAATAATAAAGAAAGAAATGCTCAGAAAGCCACTGTAATTTTTTTAAGTAAAGATATATATTTTGTTCCCTGGATACAAAAATTCCAGTTAGAGCTGCTCATATCAGTAATTATAATACTCTCATTCAAAGCCTTGGTCCAGTGGATAAGAATTCGCATTGCAATGCAAGGGATACTAGTTTGATTCCTGGTCTGGGAAGATCACACATGCTACAAAGCACCTAAGCCAGTGCACCACAGCTAATGAGCTCACAATCTGGAGCCTGACAGCCACAGTTACTGAAGCCCATGCACCCTAGAGCTTGTGCTCTACAACAAAAAAAAGCCACAGCAATGAGAAGTTCTTGCACTACAAGTAGAGAGGCGCCCCAACTTGCTGAAACTAAAGAAAACCTGTACGCAACAATAAAAATCCAGCACAGCCAAAAATAAATGAATATTTTATTTAAGAAAAAGTCTCAGAGTAATGGAGAAAATACACAGAAAAATTACACTGATTTTTCTTCTAATAGATTATATATAGCATATAGAAACAAAGTTGCTCATCAATTATATTGACTTATGTGAAAAAATTCAAATGAATTCTCTATTATCAATCTAGAAACAGAAACTTTAAATCACCTTCACATTTTTCACCTTCAGTTTTTTAAGATGTAGATATGTGTCAGTGTAGCAGGGAATCTCTGATATAATTCCTCTGCCTGAATAGCTTTTCTCACAAGAAACCCAGTCAGACAACAAATATTTGTTCAGTATCTACTTTATGTGTGCACTGTGTTAAACTCTGACAGTCATGAAGAAACAAATTAGAAATTTAGCCTTTTCAAGAAACACTTTAATTCCTTTCACAATCACTGTCATTGAGTGCACACAACATAGGCACAGAGCACTGTACTATGTATGTGTGTATATACATATGTTTCGTATATACACACACGTGTAGAATTTAAATTTACATTTAATCTGAAAGAATAGAGATTATCCTTTATTCATACATGATATATATAGAGATATTATATATGTATATATTTTATAAGAATACATACATACATTTAGTTGCATACTTAGTCATTGCTCAGTTGTGTCCAACTTGGTCTCTTAACTGTGTCTGACTCTCTGTGACTGCAAGGACTACAGCCCACCAGGCTCCTCTCTCTGTGGAGTCCTCCAGGAAAGAATAATGGAGTGGGTAGCCATTCCCTTCTCCAGGGGATCTTCCTGACCATGGGATCGAAACTGGGTCTCATGCATTGTAGACAGACTCTTTAACGTCTGAGCCCTGCATTTAGTTATATACTTAAATTAAGTTATATACTTAAGTTATATACTTAAATATTTGAGAAAATGATGTGCTATTGGATTTAGCAGTAGTATAGTGAATTTTAATTACTTTGCTCCTTTGAGGAAAAAGTTCAAGCTTTTTTATTCATTAATGTGCTTAGCACAGTACTTAGCAAAAGCTTGAATTAACAAATTAATTTTTTAAATGATAGATACACAAATATAGAATGTACATGTTTTTTCTGGTAGTAAATTCCACTTCAAAGAAGTTGCTCAGACAGCAATTCTGAGAATATCAAAATGGCTTGTTGTTGTTGTTGTTGTTGTTGTTGTTGTTGTTCAATTGCTAAGTTGTGACTGACTCTTTGTGACCCCACAGACTGTAACCTGCCAGACTCCTATGTCCATGGGATTTCCTAGGCAAGAATACTGGAGTGAGTTGCCATAGTCCCCTCTAGGGGATCTTCCTGGATCAAAGACTGAATCCATGTCTCCTACACTGGCACTCAGATGCTTTACCACTGAGCCATAATAGGAAGTAACATATTGATTCAAATAAACTATGCAATATCTAACTCCCTTGAATTTATGATTGTTGCTTTATTTAGCTTCTTATAAACGTTATATGACTAGAAATGAATAGCTATGACCCTTATGTGAAAACATACTTTTTCAACTATATTTTATTGTAGTTAATGTATATCTGGTCATTTGACTATATGCATTTTTCTTATAAACAACATAGTTACTGAAATGTGTATTAGTATTCTTGAACAAAAGTTGTCGTTATATATCTTGTCATTTTATGTAACATTGGAAAACACCTACTAGCTAGTCCATAAAAGTGGATGATAAATACCTATATATTTTCAAATATGAGCCACACATGCCAAAATACATGTAAGCACTGCCAAACAAAGCTGAAAATGGGCAGAAGGAAATCAGGGAAGAGGAAGGAGGCATGCAAGGGACGTGCCAAGACTTCAAGAAAGAACTGTCTGCATGAATAACCTTGCAGAAAGGGAGGGTCTCTTCCTGAAGCACAGAAACTAACTCTCTTATTTAATGTAAGAACATAGGATTGGAGATAGGGGCACAATGAGATCTGGCAGAAGTCTTCACAGCCCTGGTGTTAGAGATGCAAGGGAGACAAAGCCAAACAAACATATTATATACACTGCTGCTGCTGCTGCTGCTGCTGCTGCTGCTAAGTCACTTCAGTCGTGTCCAACTCTGTGCAACCCCATAGATGGCAGCCCGCCAGGCTCCACCATCCCTGGGATTCTACAGGCAAGAACACTGGAGTGGGCTGCCATTTCCTCCTCCAATGCATGAAAGTGAAAAGTGAAAGTGAAGTGGCTCAGTCATGTCCGACCCTCAGCGACCCCATGGACTGCAGCCTACCAGACTCCTCCATCCATGGGATTTTCCAGGCAAGAGTACTGGAGTGGGGTGTCATTGCTTTCTCCAATTATATACTAGAAATGCTTATGGGAAACAACTTTTCCTGTGACCACAAAGAAGGAGTTTCCCATTTAAACAGCCTAGAAGGCTAATGTGGCCCTATCCTATTCCACACCTGAAGCTCCTGCAAAGAGTCACATCAGAAAATCTAACTCTTGTTTAGTACAAATAAAAAGACTGATAAAAAGATTTGTAAAGTGCAATAAGAAAACATGTAGAAAAAAAATGCAGTGAATTTACTCAAAAGACATATTTCCCATATTCTTATACAACAAAACTATGATCAACCTTATGCTATGAAAAAAGAAAATAAAATTGTATAGACAGAGTTACCTCTATTAAAGAATATAAGAAAGCAGAAAATTAAGAATACAAAGTCAGAATAGTAAAACGAAAGGATTTGAAAAATGAGCTGCTGCTGCTACTAAGTCACTTCAGTCGTGTTCGATTCTGTGTGATGCCATAGACGGCAGCCCACCAGGCTCTCCTGTCCCTGGGATTCTCCAGGCAAGAACACTGGAGTAGGTTGCCATGTTCTTCTCCAATGCATGAAAGTGAAAAGTGAAAGTGAAGTCACTCAGTCGTGTCCGACTCTTAGCGACCTCATAGACTGCAGCCTACCAGTCTCCTCCGCCCATGGGTTTTTCCAGGCAAGAGTACTGGAGTGGGTTGCCATTGCCTTCTCTGAAAAAATGAGCTAGAAGACATAAAAAATAGAATTAAGGCTTAAAATATGGGAATTAATATGTGCCATAGCCCAAGTGCACAAAATAAAACTGATACCAGAAAAAAATGTGAACATGTTATTTGAGTGTAAATTTCAGGACAGCAAGAAGCTAAAAGAAAAGGGAATGAGGAAGAGAAGACACGAGAAGTAAAATTACTGGCTGAGTCACAAGGGCAAGCACCCCTTTCTGCTTTTCTTGAAGTATATTTTCCTAAAGGTCATAGAGGAACTATACACCATCTATTCTGAAGAAAAGGAAGGAGAAGAATTTATCCATAGGTTTCTGTATCCTGTTATTCAAAGTTTACCTGATAAGGCGTCAACTCTCCCAAGATTCTGAATTGTACCAGTTTCCCCAAACCACTTTTGCAGAAGCCTGGGCCTGCACATTAGCATCCAGGGTCCTGCACAGGTCAGTGAAGTCCTTATCTGCCCCCTGTTGCCTGCAGGTTTATGAACTGGCAGTGGAATCCACAAGCTTCCCCTGTGGCTCAGTGGTAAAGAACCTGCCTGTCAATGAAGAAGATGCAAGAGACGTGGTTCAATCTATGGATTGGGAAGATCCCCTAAAGGAAGAAATGGCAAAGTATTCTTACCTGGAAAATTTCAAGGATAGAGGAGCCTGGTGGGCTACAGTCCATGGGGTTGCAAAGATTTGGGCAGGATAGAACGCACGAAAGAACAAATAAGCTGGGATTCGTGGGTGACAAGCACACCCTGCTGTTTATACTGCCTAAGCTGTGTCAGGAAAACCCCAGAACTTAAAGTGGGAGGCACATGAAGCAGGCATCAGACTACATACTACTGTTTTTTTTTTTTTCTTTATGTAACAGGGAGGACCAGGGAAAAATCATTAAAGCAAAACCCATGGTCTTTACAGCGTGCATCAACAACAACAACCTAACTTTCACCTAATAGAAGAGCAGGCTCTTGACAGGAGTATGGTGGCCAAAAAGAAACCAAGTTCATAGATCTTTCACTTTCACTTTTCACAGATCCAGTGCATAAACTGATTTATCCAGATGCATAAACTGAGTCCAGTGTGGTGTGACTAATCAGAATACAGAGGTGGTAAGCAATAAAAGNAGATCTTTCACTTTCACTTTTCACAGATCCAGTGCATAAACTGATTTATCCAGATGCATAAACTGAGTCCAGTGTGGTGTGACTAATCAGAATACAGAGGTGGTAAGCAATAAAAGTGGAGCCATAACACATCTAGAAATAAACTTGGGTGCAAGGGAGAAAGAATCAGTTAGTGGGATAAGTTTACTGATAGCTTCCCTGATGGTAAAACACAAAGACTGTCTCTTCTAGTCTACCCCAGTTATAAGAATAGAAGCATATTTAAAGGTATAAACTAAAACACATATATCATTTCCTAAATTTGATTATATTATTTCCTAAATTTGAACGGTAGAGAGATGGAAGAAAGAGAATAAGTATTCCTCTCAATGAAAATGAATGAAATTAACCTGCCTAAAATAAATTTACTGATATGGCCAAGGTCACAAAATTATTAAGTAGCAGGATCAGAAAGGGATTTTAGGTCTTCTGACCCTTGGCAGGTGCTGAAACGATGTCCAGATAACACTATTCCATAATACTTAAGAAGCAGATGGTAATCCCTGGAAAGCTTTGAACTGTAAACGGCAGGATGCATGAAATTATGCATGTCCAAATTTACTTTTTTGGGCTCCAAAATCACTGCAGATGGTGACTGCAGCCTTGAAATTAAAAGTCACTTACTCCTTGGAAGAAAAGTTATGACCAACCTAGATAGCATATTCAAAAGCAGAGACATTATTTTGCCAACAAAAGTCTGTCTAGTCAAGGCTATGATTTTTCCAGTGATCATATCAATGTGAGAGTTGGACTGTGAAGAAAGCTGAGTGCCGAAGAATTGNGCCTATTTAGTTCTTTGGCCCATTTTTTGATTGGATCGTTTATTTTTCTGGAGTTGAGCTGCATAAGTTGCGTGTATATCTTGAAATTAGTTGTTTGTCAGTTGCTTCATTTGCTATTGTTTGCTATTCACTTTTTAAAAAGCCAATGCAATGCTCATTATGAATATTGCACATCTAGTTTTATTTTTAATAAACTGTAAATTCTGAGAGGGTAAAAACTTTGTCTCCTATTTTGGTTTTGGACTTATGACAAAACACTGTTTTGTGCATTTGAAATTTTAAGGAGGAATTCCTCTATCACAGACATGGTCCTATCTTGCATAGATGAGAGTGTATTTCATTACTTAAGAAATCAGAGGAATTTACAAAGTTGCTATTGACCATGCCCAATATCCCTCTTCTTTGGATAAACGAACTCAAAATAAAATAAAATTATCTAAACTTCACAACACATTTTGAAGGAGTATATTTCTGGGACATAAAATAGACTGCTAAAAACATGCAACTTGATTTCTAACCTTGTTTCCAAAGTTTGAAATGATTTATTTTTAATTCATATCATAGTTAAAATTTAAAATTTTAGAGTCATTTTTTTTCTTTCTGCCTTTAAAGTAGAATAGTAAATACTTTTGTTTAACTTGAAATATTCTTCAAATTCTTTCAGACTGAAATATTGAGCAAGGAAATGGTGAACCCAGACAGAGTAATGATCCTACAAATATACAGAACTATAAATGCCCAGAGAATCAAGTGACAGTATTTACTTGGGCCCCACAAAGAGAGGTCTGACAGACATTCTGCATCTGCAAAGTGTCAGCAGGTCATCAAACCAAATCCTGCTTTGAAGTTCTGAGGTTGTTTGCAACACAGACTTGTTCCAAGGGTCACAGAAGCAGAGCTTAGCTTTTCATTTGATGCCAGGCCATATCAGTCAATTTAANCATCAAACCAAATCCTGCTTTGAAGTTCTGAGGTTGTTTGCAACACAGACTTGTTCCAAGGGTCACAGAAGCAGAGCTTAGCTTTTCATTTGATGCCAGGCCATATCAGTCAATTTAAGAGTAACTGCACCAAGAAATCTTTGTGAGCAGTGGTACAACAGAAAATAGTGGTCTCAAGTGGGAGAACAGCTGCCTGGATACATCCTATCTGGAATGTGGCACGACTAGATCTCAAGGGTGAGAAACAGCCGGTCTATCAGGGCTGATCTTTCTTCCTCCCAAAATACAGAATCCCAGGAATATTTGTCTTCTGGAACTGGCTCAGCAATCATCAGAACCAGGAAAATAAGGTTTGACAGGCTGATGAGTGCACTTAAAAAGCAACAGCAAAGTGTGATAAAGAAGCAACTAAGTTAGTCGCCTGTGGTTCAGATAATGCCATTGCAACGATGGCATGAAACCAGAGTACTTTTCCAAGACTCAGAGCAGTGAATCCAAAATTGGCTGTTACTGCCACTTGATTGATATCTGGAATAGCTTAGGGCAAGGAGGGGCCAGAGAGGGCTTCAGAAAGATACTGCCAGTAAGAGTCTAGGGAAAGACATCTCCTATTTCTTATCATACAACTTCCAGTTTCCAAAGATCTCAGGTATTAAAGGGCTTTGCAGTAGAGGTGATTGATTCTGAATGTCTTGTTAGGAGATGGTACAGGGAAATGGAGGAGGAATCTAATACTGCACAGAGAAGATAGCTCTCAGGTGGCTGTGCTTCCACAAGGTCTCAGGCAGGATAGGATAGGCAGCCAGATTTGTTCATTTACTGTTTTACTCAGCAAGCAGAAGGCTAGCAAAGCAGAATTCAGTCAAAAATGCATCCAGGACCAGGAGTTCATTCTTCTATGCTGTCTTTGTGGCATCTTAAGGTAGTTCTTGTATTTTTGATGGGTTAGATGACTCTGTCCGCTGGGATATGTTTAAAGATTAAACACTTATGGACACATAATATATTTATGCTGGTTGAAGATTATGTGGCAGCCCAGACTGTCTTTATGGGATAATTATTTTCTGCCTTTGAGAGGCAAGGTTATTTAGAATTTCCATCAGCCTCTGCCTTTAATGACATGCTTTATTACAGCCCTGCACCCAGGTTGCTGATACTTGATGCTTTTTCATCTAAGCTGTCTGCACACCTTAAACATATGCCTAACACCAGATGAAATGCAAGAATAATCAGCTGGCATTACCAATAGTGTAGTTTAAATAATGAGAGGGCCATAGAATTACTGTGAATTAGAGTTGACCCCCANGCAAAGTGTGATAAAGAAGCAACTAAGTTAGTCGCCTGTGGTTCAGATAATGCCATTGCAACGATGGCATGAAACCAGAGTACTTTTCCAAGACTCAGAGCAGTGAATCCAAAATTGGCTGTTACTGCCACTTGATTGATATCTGGAATAGCTTAGGGCAAGGAGGGGCCAGAGAGGGCTTCAGAAAGATACTGCCAGTAAGAGTCTAGGGAAAGACATCTCCTATTTCTTATCATACAACTTCCAGTTTCCAAAGATCTCAGGTATTAAAGGGCTTTGCAGTAGAGGTGATTGATTCTGAATGTCTTGTTAGGAGATGGTACAGGGAAATGGAGGAGGAATCTAATACTGCACAGAGAAGATAGCTCTCAGGTGGCTGTGCTTCCACAAGGTCTCAGGCAGGATAGGATAGGCAGCCAGATTTGTTCATTTACTGTTTTACTCAGCAAGCAGAAGGCTAGCAAAGCAGAATTCAGTCAAAAATGCATCCAGGACCAGGAGTTCATTCTTCTATGCTGTCTTTGTGGCATCTTAAGGTAGTTCTTGTATTTTTGATGGGTTAGATGACTCTGTCCGCTGGGATATGTTTAAAGATTAAACACTTATGGACACATAATATATTTATGCTGGTTGAAGATTATGTGGCAGCCCAGACTGTCTTTATGGGATAATTATTTTCTGCCTTTGAGAGGCAAGGTTATTTAGAATTTCCATCAGCCTCTGCCTTTAATGACATGCTTTATTACAGCCCTGCACCCAGGTTGCTGATACTTGATGCTTTTTCATCTAAGCTGTCTGCACACCTTAAACATATGCCTAACACCAGATGAAATGCAAGAATAATCAGCTGGCATTACCAATAGTGTAGTTTAAATAATGAGAGGGCCATAGAATTACTGTGAATTAGAGTTGACCCCCACAAAATTGGAATGGGCTCGGATAGCAGGAGTGAAGGCAAAGTCTCACCATATAGTGCCTGCCACCCTATATAGCACAATGATTCAAATATAGACTTTGATATCCAACAAATCACTCTTAGTTTCTCTACTACTTCTTATGCTGCTTTAGGCAATGCTAATTCTTAAATATCAAAGAATTCATGTATTTAAAATAAGGGAAAATGATAATGAGACACATAACTCATGGAACTTTTATGAGGATGAAAGAAGTACTTAGCAGAGTGCCTGTTACCACACAGCCTGAGAAATATTTGTTATAATGATTACAATTATCATCTTGCTATTTTGAACAACATTTTTTCCTAGGATTTCTTTCTAATTTGAAGCTGTTATAGGATGATCACCCAATCAATATTTGTTACAATAAGTTTTTGACACTATTTTTACACTAATTTATTACAGTAAGAATATGGAATGAATTTGGGACAAAATAACAGATCTAATTACAAGGCAGTCTGAATAGAGACTATCACCCAGAGCATGTGCATGGTATAACATGACTTATACAGAAAGCATCAGAAAGTGAAAATGATGGATGAGGAGGACAGGACAAACTTATCAGCTAGGTTTTTCATTGGTTCTCATAGTTGAGCCCACCAACCATGGGTTAAATACACAAAATAAAACCAATGCAAAGAAGACAACCACCTCATTACTATAATCTAGAGCCTCCCATCTTGTTATTTGTTCATTAATAGATTTGTAACAGCAAGAGTCTCTCAGAAGTTAATTCTTCAGTTGTTATAGCTTGTACATGAAAGAGCATCTTGATATCACTTCTAAATCCTCTCACTGATCCTGGGATTTCTCTCCCTCTCAGCCCAAGGACCTGTGACCCTTAGTTTCTCCCATATTTCA
>SJYW01055142.1:35865-48756 GCA_006410735.1 Raphicerus campestris
TATATATATATATATATATATATATATATATACACACACACATTATATATATAATTTTAACATCAACAATTTATTCATCTAAGGATGCACTGCTAGAATGTCTAGAAAGTACAATATGTAGTAAAGGATAGAAAATATATGAAGGCAACATCATTAAGGCCTTAAGGAAATATAAACAAACATTTTAACATTTCATTTGTAATCTCAATGGCAATCTTCCATACAAACATAACAGACTAAAAGTTGTTTGCTTTGTTTAAAAGTGGTTCAAGATTTATACTGAGAAATCACTATTGAAGGGGTTAAGAAAGATAAGGACCAAGGGAAGAAATAAATAAAGTGAGAGTGAAGTCATTCAGTCATGTCCGACTCTTTGCCACCCCATGAACTGCAGCCTACCAGGCTTCTCCGTCCATGGGATTTTCCAGGCAAGAGTACTGGAGTGGGTTGGCATTTAAGAAATAAATAGGTTCACTTGAATTTTTAAGTTTTTAAATTTGGATGTCTATAATTTCATAAGAACATTTTTAATAGATCTATTTCTGTTGTATTTTTCCTCTGTTCAGCCTATTGCAGTTATACATACTCTTTAAAGACCAGTTTAAATTCCAACACCAACATGGGAACTTCCCAATCACTACCTCAAATGAAAACTAATCTATATTTAAGAAGCAAAATGGCCAATAACTGAGTTAGCTCCTCTCTGTTAATTAACACTTGTTTTATTTTTAATGCTACCAATAGCTTTTCATAATGAACTTCAGAACACTTAAGTAGTTTGCCAAAGGTGATACAAGTTCAACTAGGATTTGAATTTAGGAATACCAGTCTCCAAATCTCATATTTCCTATACAAATATATTTTCTTTTATTCTGGATAAAACAAAAGATACTCTCAAAATAGTCAGTATACTCATTCAGGTTATAAGTTACTACTATTCTTATAAATTATCTGATTTGATATCGATAGTATACCTTCAAATTTCACTGAAGGCAGTAAAAACATTTATAGCCCCCTGCAGATTCAATAGAATATAAATGTCAATACTGTCTGTGGGTAGGCTTGTCTGGAGTAAAACTTAACTATATTTATGTATAACTTAGAAATTCCACTAGGTGAAACAGAAATGGAATATATAAGCAATCGAAGTCTTATCCTGAACAGTTGTGTCAATAAAAAGCAAATGTGAGAAAGAAAAAGCATATTGTGCCCTGTTCTTCTTACCAAAAACACTTTTAGTATACATTACTGTGTGCTTCTCATTTCTGTTTGCAGGCTAAATTAAAATATTGGATTTTCCCTCCTAGTAACCTGACCTAGAGTTAGCATGACCTGACAACAAGGGAAGGATGGTGCATTGATGTCTTCAGGATCCTGACCCTGAGAAGGTCCAGCATCACCACTAACATGCTTAACAACTAGTTGCTCAGTCATGTCTGACTCTTTGAGACCCCATGGACTGTAATCTGCCTGGCTCCTCTGTTCATAAGGATTCTCCAGGCAAGAATACTGGAGTGGGTTGCCATTCCTTTCTTTTGGGGATCTTCCCAACCCAGGGATTGAACCCAGGTCTCCCGTATTGCAGGCAGATTCTTTATGGTCTGAATCATCAGGAAAACACATAAGAGGAACTACTGTGATAGTCTACTTGGTTTGCTTTTTATTTAAAAATAACTTATTTTTAAGTTGCTCAATTCAAACTTTTAATCATATTTTAAGGAACTGCGAACTCCTCAGTACTTTATGTAATAATTCCTAATTCAATGTCATTTTCTCTTGTTTTTAATTTTTAATTATTTAATGCAGGAATAGCTAAACCTTTTTATTCCATAATGTTAATGAAACCCTTCAAATCTTGGATGAACATTTCTCATAACTTTCTTCATGATAACATATTTTAACTTTTCTCGTAGGTACTCATAAATTAATTCGTCTTCACTCATCTTGTATTTAACAATTTACTTCATGTGCCAAATGCATAATGAGATGAATAAAACATAGATCATCCCCTAAGAAGTTAGCTATGTTTGTACTGTCCAATGTGATAGCCACTAGGGCATGTGGCTATTGTGCACTTGAAATACAGGTACTTAGAAATAAGAGGTGATGTAAGTATAAGATAGTCACCAGACTTTAAATACTGGAAGATTTTTAAAAAGTGCATAAAATATCTCACTAATATTTTTATAATGACCACATGTTGAGATGATTATATATGGAATATGCAGGGTTAAATATCATATTATTCTGTTAATTCCATGCATTTCTAATGTTTTAATCATTTTACTAGAAAGATTTAAATAACATTTGTGGCTTACACTATATTCCCATTAGACTACAATGGCCTATATAATCATAGATGCAGTTTTTAGACTTAAGGGAATATGTACTAAATATGTACTAGAATATTAGATATATAAAAATATGTCAATTGGGACATTTTTTAGAGTTTTGTGAAATATTCAGAACTGAAGTGAATAATATATAAATGCACATAATTCTAAATAGCAAAGGTAGAAACAAATGCAGGACTAAGAATAAGGTAATCAGGTGTAGTAATTAATACCTGTCTCCAATGTACATCAAGCATGATAAGGATTTAGTTACTGGAATATGGGGAATGGTTATGAAGGAATTGCCAGGAGTATGGAACACTGAATATAAAATACTCTTCATCCCCATAGTGGAGAGTATGGGGATGCCCCTCTTCCCCTTCCCACCTCAAGGCAAGTGAAGAAGGCACCAAAAGAACTCTTTCAGAAGTTGTGGATGCTTGCCAGGAAGGACACTCATAGCTTACTACTGAAAACATGCTGACTGATCTGCTTAAACTCTTAAGCTTGTCCAGGGTGGACAAAATTCAAGATCACTATTGAGATAATCTTTATATAGAGGTAGAGGTAGGGCAAAGCTACCTGTGATGACTTTCCTCCAAAATAGTATCAGCAGGAGGATTGTTTAACAATTGGGGGGGGGGGCGGGCGGGAGAGAACAATAATGAAAACAAGTTGTACTCCAGTGGTGGGCGAGGAAGAGAGAGTACTTCAGTTCCGTAAGGCCAGATAGATATCACAAAGGTAGCTGGAATTGACAAATCTTAAAAGGCTACTGCCCAAGAGAAGTATCTACTGGGGCCAAAGGGATCCCAGAGGAAAGAATCTGTCTTGAGTTCCACTACAAGTTAATGGCTGTTGGTTGGTTAATATAAAGTCAGCCAGAGACTGTATCACCATGTCAAGGAACAGTGAAATTCAGAAAGCTTTTCACAGTTTTGAAAAGATGTACCAATAAGTCCACACAGAGGAGCCAGCACTAGAACATCTATTTCTCACCAGCTAATATTGAATCACAAGGGTCAGCTAAGTAGAGAAGTATATGCCCTTCTTCTCATCCTGCTTTACCAGTCCAACTCTAAATGAGCCAGAAGCTGGGAATGAGGAGCTGAAGCAAGGAATAAAATGGAACATGGAGGGTCTGAAACAGACCACAGTGTTCTTCCCTACATCCCTGGGAAAAAAGATCAGGCTTGAGCTGAAGTTCAAGGAGAAGACTGAAATAAATGTGAGAGCAAAGCTTTGATTTAGAGTCGTCCCAAATTTGAATTAGTATAAACAAATATTTTATATTATATTATTATATTGTTAATTATTTTTAATGTCTAGAAGTAAACAAAATGTTATGAGGTCTACCCAAGACTCCATGGACTAGAAAATTAGCATGTGATAAATCATGTTTGAAATAAGCAGCAAGAAAAAACAATTTTCTTATATAACTATTCATTTCTGCTTATTAAGTACCTCTTAAATGAGAAATGTGAATTGTGAAAGAAAACTTATCAGATCTGATACTGCCTTGAAATGTTTTCTATAAAACTGATTAAATATTATCACTTCACAAAAATTATAAATCTTTACTTCTCTTAAATAACTATACAAGAAGCAGTTATATCTGCTTAATAACTTAAATTTCAAGCATAACTTAACCAGACAATTTTTTAGAAAAATACGTAACTAGCCTAATGGGTCTCTTCTTACAGAGGTTTCAAACGTCTGTAAGGTGTATCTTGAGTCTGTGTGGAGGCAGCTTCGGTTAGACTAGAATAAACTCATCAAGGAATTATGTTTTTCTCCTCAGTCTCCTTCGTGGGGACATGTGAAGCTCAAGTCATTAAATCTTGATGGGGCATAGAAAACCCATGCCTAGTCCAGACCTCAGTGCCTGTGTATCCAAAATGGAGCAGTAGAGACTGCCAAACTGGAGGGGCTTTATGTCACTGTTGGTAGGGAGCACATCAGAGTGATGTGCAAGGTTTATTAGAAGCAGGATTCAGCTCCAGGTGAAAAAAGAAACTGCACAGAGATGGCGAAAGCCCCAGGCAACATGTGTGACCTCTGAGAACAAAACACTGTTCAAGTGATAAAATGGAAGCAGATCCCATGATAGACCACCAGTTAGGCAGGAAAATAAGAAGTGATTTAGGAGCAGAAAAATCAGTTGCTTATAAGTGCCTGACACTCGAAAAGCATTTATTTTTAACATTTTCTTATATTGTAATGTAAAATGAAAGTACAAACATCGTAAGAGTCAGCATGGTAACTTTTCACGAATTAAATATACCTATGTAATCACGACCCAAAATAAGAAATAGAGTATCATTAGGGCTTTAGATGCCTCTTTAAAGATCCTTTCCAGTCATTACCATCTCTGCAAAGTTCCCATTATCCTGAACATAAAAACATAAATTAGTCTTGCCTAATTTTTTTCACCTTTATAAGTTAAGTTCTATAGTATATAAGATTTATATCTGACTTATCTGACTCAAGAGTATTTTGTAATATTCATCAGGTTTTTCTCTATAGTTGTAGGTCATTAATTCTCATTGCGGAATAATAGTTCACTGTGTCACTATATTACAATTTACCTACTACTCTCTTACTCTGCACCTTGATAATTGCTGCTGCTGCTAAATCACTTCAATCATGTTCTAGTTTGAGGCAATTATTAATAGTGCTGCTATAAACATCCTACCTCATATCTTTAACTAAGCCTTCAGATCTATTTCTTCTGAGTATATATTTAGGTATAGAACTGCTACATCATGAAGTATTCAATTCAGATTTAGCAAATGATGATTAACAGCTTTCCTATGTTACTGTAGTAATTTATACACCCACAGGATTGTAAAAAAATTGTGCTGGCTATACATCTTCATTGCACTTGACCTTTCTCTCTGTTTCATTTTAGTCATTCTTATGGTATCACATTGGAAGTTTTGATCTGCATGTCTTAATGACTAATGATATGAATCATATCTTTATTAAATACTTGGATTTTTTTTATTATTCTGTTTTCAATTTTTCTCCTCATTTTGTCAGTACTTTATTAATCTTTTTTCTTATGTATTAAAACTTCCTCAAGTATTCTAGATGAGCTGATTTTTCATATACCTATAAATATTTTCTCCTCCATGTCTTATTAGTACACACTATTAATGGTAACTGACTATAGGAGTTATTAATTTTGATACAGTCCAACTTCATATTTTTCATTGATAGTTAATTCTTTTTGTGTCCAGTTAAATAACTCTTGCCTACTTTAATGTCACAAAGATATTCTCCTTTTAAGTTTTCCCCTAACACTTNTATTAAAACTTCCTCAAGTATTCTAGATGAGCCTATTTTTTATATACCTATAAATATTTTCTCCTCTATGTCTTATTAGTACACAGTATTAATGGTAACTGACTACAGGAGTTATTAATTTTGATACAGTCCAACTTCATATTTTTCATTGATAGTTAAATCTTTTTGTGTCCAGTTAAATAACTCTTGCCTACTTTAATGTCACAAAGATATTCTCCTTTTAAGTTTTCCCCTAACACTTTATTGTTGTGCCCCAGCCATGTTTCAATACCATATAAATTACTCTAGAGTATTGAGGCAAAGTTTCTGTATCAGTTAGTTTGACACTACAGCAATCCATGGTTGCTTATTATAAATTGATTGATATAGCGTTAAATGCAACCAGTGTTTGGACATGTATCTCAATAAATTCTGATTTTATTTTGTTTTCTTAAAAAATATTCAAGGTTTATTTTTAACCCTTCTCTTGCAATTTATCATACCAAACATATTTCCAGGAAATATGACCACAGGGGATATTCTGATATTTATGAGCTCATTCTAGCTGACACATTTCCAACATGTGAAAGATTATTAAATTTATAACCAATAGATGCTGGAAGGTACTGATGCATCTTAGGGAAGCCAGGTTACACAATCAAGACTGTGATGCTCTGTGTGTATGAAAGTGAAGGTTGCTCAGTCATGTCTGACTCTGCCACTTCATCGACTGTACCCTGCANATTATTAAATTTATAACCAATAGATGCTGGAAGGTACTGATGCATCTTAGGGAAGCCAGGTTACACAATCAAGACTGTGATGCTCTGTGTGTATGAAAGTGAAGGTTGCTCAGTCATGTCTGACTCTGCCACTTCATCGACTGTACCCTGCAAGGCTTCTCTGTCCATGGAATTCTCCAGGCCAGAACACTGGAGGGGTAGCTGTTCCTTTCTCCAGAGGATCTTTGCAACCCAGGGAACAAACCTAGGTCTCCCATATTGCAGGTGGATTCTTTACGATCTAAGCTACCAGTGAAGCCCCTGTATGTATAGGAGTTTTAATTAAAAATAAATGATTGGAAATATTTACTTGTGCTGACCTAAGATCAATGCATCTCACCATATGTTAGATACAAGGAAAAAGAGTAAATGAAAGTTTTCAGCCATTGGTTCAAATTCATTATTTCCTTATTAGGCTCAATAAATCTGCATTTTTCAAGGTCTGATAAATAATATGTGAAAGACAATGTGTTTCATACATTACTAAGACATGTGCTCTCTTACTGTCAGTTATTATCCTTGTAATACAATTTTGTTTAAAATGGCATTTAATGTCTCAGTAATATTTATAATGCAGAACATCTGTATTATTTCATAAAATGCACATTACTTACAGCTCTTCATGGTACTGCCTAGTAGCTGCTGGATGGTTTGTTTAGTAATGCCTGGGCTTCCTAGTTTACCTGTGAGAAGAAAAACATGAAGCCCAGATGGTCTGCATCAATTATGCTGTAAAAAGTGTTGGCTGGTCTTCTCCTTNCCAGGCAAGAACACTGGAGTGGGTTGCCATTTCCTTCTCCAATGCATGAAAGTGAAAGTGAAGTCGCTCAATCGTATCCGACTCTTAGTGACCCCATGGACTGGAACCCACCAGGCTCCTCCATCCACGGGACCCTCCAGGCAAAACTACCTGAGTGGGGTGCCATCTGTGACTTTGGAGCCCCCCCAGGTAGTTTCCCCATCTATTTTCCATGAAGTAATGGGGCCAGATGCCATGATCTTCGTTTTCTGAATGTTGAGTTTTAAGCCAGGTTTTTCACTCTCCAAAACTTTCATCAAAAGGCTCTTTAGTTCTTCTTCACTTTCTGCCATGAGTAGTGTCATCTGCATATCTGAGGTTGTTGATATTCCTCCTGGCAATCTTGATTCCAGTTTTTGATTCCTCCAGCCCAGTGTTTCTCATGATGTACTCTGCATAAGGCCCCCAAAATTGGCTTGCTAAATTCCTAAATGTTTGATAATTAGCTCTTGCAAGAGTAAAAGAGTAGTTTCTGCACAAGGTATACATTGGTCACATTCTATCTCAGGACTAAAATGACAGAAAAGTGCTCAAAAGCCCTTTCCAGAAACAAGTGATGTTCAGGGGTTTTAGATAAGTGTGATAGAAGGCATAGAGTGAATAACCAATTGCTTAAAATCAAGTAGGGAGGAGAAGAAGAAAGGGATGTCACAAATTAGTGTAATTTAAATACTTCAGAAATGTATAAGCACCATACTTGTAAGTGTTCAGAGAGATTTCTTCATGTGTCTCTTTAATCTTCCTATCTCACAGGAGACCTTCCATGATCACTCCTTAATATCTGTACCTACTAGAATAAATGTTAAATCACTTTAACTCTTAGTGAGTGAAGTCACTCAGTTGTGTCCAATTCTTTACAACCCCATGGACAGTAGCCTGCACCAGGCTCCTCCGTTCATGGGATTTTCTAGGCAAGAGTATTGGGGTGGGTTGCCATTTCCTTCTCCAGGGAATCTTCCTGACCCAGAGATCGAACCCAGGTCTCCTGCATTGTAGACAGACGCTTTACCGTCTGAGCCACCAGGGAAGTCAGTCAAAGATGTATTATAACTAACTGTTAATATCTGTGTAAATATCAATCATGTCTGACTATGATGTCTCTCAAGGTGAGAGCAAATCTTATTCATATATGTATCCCAGAATCTTTCAGTCTCTGGTGAATAGATGATCAATAAAATAAAGCTTGATAGAACTGAGTATCAAAAAGCCTTAAGCTGTTTAGAAGAAAGTTGGTGTTTATAGGATACTTATCCCATCACTTCACTTTTAATTTCTCCAAAGAAAAAAGAGCATGAATTTATCATCCTTATCAGAGTGCCAAGTAAACTGAGTTTCATGCTATTATTTTTCACCTTCCATCCCCAATGTTGATAGAATTTCCTTTTTGAAGGTGAACAAAGCTTTGTTCAATTATCTCTGTACTGAACTCACAGAATTGGAGCTTTTGCTGTAATCTTAGTATATGGTTTCTGTGACTGGAGTAGACACCATTTCAAGGGGAGTCATACCTTGTGATGAAAGTGTCAAGTTCACACACTCTGATCTATTGCATACAAGCACAGCATACAACAGATAAAAGTGGTCTGTCAGGGAGAGACTGATGAGAATATATTTCATTTCAGGCCTTATGCCTAGTTACTGATGAGAAATAAGAAAAACAAAGGGCATAAATGATGAATTTGCTGAATTTCCTTTAATATCATTCTATAAAGTAATGCCATTTACACTAAAATCAAACCTATGGTTGTCATCCTTAAACTGACAGAAGATTTTATTTCCTTAAGGAGTAAACTCAGAATCATGAATGAAATCATGCCATCATATAATCATGCAATCAATACTCATTTCTGAAATATTTTCTCATGCTTTTGAGATAATATGATGCATTAGCAGCCTCTAAATATATTGAACTGGATTTAAAGTTACCGATCCTCTGCTTAAATTTGAGTTATTGGAGAAACAGTCTCAGTAAAGCAGATCATGAAACATAATCCTTAAAACTCCAGAAGTCACAGGTTAAGAATAATCATTATACATACACATACACACACACATATATATAGGACTTCCCTGGTGGTGCAGTGCATAACAATCTGCCTCCCAATGCAGGGAACATGGGTTTGCTCCCTGGTCTGGGAAGATTCCACATGCCGTGGACAAATAAGCCTGTGCACCATGAATACTGAGCCCACACACTACAACTACTGAATCCGGTGCACCTAGAGCCTGTGCTCTGCAACAAGAGAAGCCACCACAATGAGAAGTCTGTGCACGGCAAAGAAAAGCAGCCCAGCTTGCCACAAGAGAAAACCCTGGGCACAGCAATCAAGACCCAGTGCAATAAAAAATAAACAAAATAACTAAATAAATCTATTTATTTATCTACTATATGTTATACATGTAATAAGTAGAAAATTTTTATATGGATTTTTTTTCTAAACTGAAGCTTATGACACAACTAGCATATGAGAGGTAGAAATATCTTCACATTATTTTAATCAGCAATAAATATGCTTGTCAACAACAGCTTTGAGGTAAATAAAATTATACCAATGACATAACACTGTATTGGGAAAAGAACTCTAAACATTTGTCAATTCAGTTACCTGATACAGATCTTTATTAAATCTATTGTTTCCATTTGATATTGCAGTTCAGTTCAGTTCAGTTCAGTTTCTCAGTCGCGTCCAGCTCTTTGCGATCTCACGAATCGCAGCACGCCAGGCCTCCCTGTCCATCACCAACTCCCGGAGTTCACTCAGACTCACGTCCATCGAGTCAGTGATGCCATCCAGCCATACCAAATTTCAATATTACTTTTATGAAAATGTAGATATCTAGGAATTCCAGATAATTAAGCACTGACTGATTAAATATTAAGCCTCAGAGAAAAGGTGCATGATTCAGAAATCAAAATTGGTATCAATTTCTAAAGACAAATTTAAAATAAAGCTGAAGATCTGATTATAAAGATTAATTTTAATTGATACAGCAAATAGAAATAAAGTGCTGATGTGTTTATTTTAGAAATTTGGCATTTTATTGAAGGTCATTCATATTAAATTACTGATTACATAGTTTTTATTAGAAGTGGTCATGCTTATACTTTGCGGTAATTATCTGTAGTTTTCTTGATATTTTTCTCAGTAGTCCTATTAAATATCTATATAGTCTCTCATATAATATTAAATCATATTTTAAAAATTATTTTTGTATGTATCTTTATTCAATTGTCCTACAAATGTATATTCAGTGAGTAGTTTTAAAGTTAGATAATGTTATAAGATTGATTTCCACAAAGACTATAATATTCCACGTTCAGACAAGCAATATATGAGTGCCCTTTTCACTACATGCTTATTAATAAAAATTGCTATTTTGTAGCTTTTTTCAGTTTTATTTCTGTGATTACTTCTTTTTAGTATAATTTGTATATTCTTATTCCTTGAATTTAACAAGCTTCTAATTCCATAGAGAATTAGACCAAGTCAATAAATTTGTACCTTTTAGACACTTCTTTATGCATTAAAAAAAGTTTGAATTTCTAATATATGATGTTATCACAACCAAAACTAACATGTTACTGAATTTAGATAAAATATATATAAATAAATATACACATAGAAATATAGATATAAAGAGAATAAATAATAAGTAGTAATGAAAAAATAAGGCAGATGATTGGAATATGCAGTTTTAAATAGGATAATCAAAGGAGGTGTGATGGATACTATGACTTTTGAACAGAAATTTGAAAAGGAATAGTGAGGATATTTTAGATAGAAAAAATTGATGTAAAGGTGTCATATAAGAACCATGTTTAGTGGAAGGAATTGTGAAGATGTTATACTACAAGGAAAAAAATAAAATCACAAACATGAGGTTACAGAAATAAAGAGGGAAGATCACAGGAAGCCTGAAGGTCAAATGAGTTTGACTGACTCTGCTTCACATGGGAAACCACTGGAGAGTTTCGTGGAGAGGCATAGTATGAATGAAAATAAAAAGTGAAATTGAAAGTCACTCAGTCCTGTCTGAGTCTTTGTGACCTCATGGGCTTCTCCAGGCCAGAATGCTGGAATGGGTAGCCATTCACTTCTCCAGGGATCTTCCCAACGCAGGGATCAAACACAGGTCTCTCACATTGCAGGCGGATTCTTTACCAGCTGAGCCACCAGGGAAGCCCACTATGATTTGACCTATGTTTAAAAAGAGAACATTCTGCCTAAGGTATTGGGCACAGACTAAGAAAACAAGTTATAACAAAAAGGAGGGATAACAGTTTCAGAACTTCATAGAGTCAGTAGGTGAGAAGTGGCAGGGTTTTGAGTATATTTTAAAGGGAAAGTCAACAGGTTAGCTGATGTGATTTTTAAGAGAAAAAAAAGAGTCAAAGATGAATGTTAAGTTTTCTGACCTGAATATCTAAAAGGGAAGATTAGACATACATTGAGATGAAGAGAACAATCAGAGGAAGAAGTTTAAGGGGGAAGACAAGAGGCTTGATGTTAGGCATAATAAGTTTAAGATATATTTTAGATATCCACATGGAAATACTGAAGAGACTATTAGATAAATATATCTAGAATTCTGTAGAGAACAAGAGTGGAAATATAAATTTTGGAGTCATCAGCATACAGATGATATACAAAATGAAGAAAAATAGACAAACTCAACAAATAAGTGAATAATAGTAAATGATAAATTACTGTACCTTGATCATTAAAAGGTAAAAGTTTGGGGAAATGGGAATTCAATGAATAAAAAGGAAAAGCCAGCTCAGTAGAAGAAAAATGAGGAAAATATGGTATCTTGGAAACCAAATGTAGAAAGGAATATTTGTGATCACCTGTGTCAAATGCTTCCAATAAGGAAGATGAAATAGAATAGATTCTTACATTTAGCAAATTAAGGGCCTTGGTGTCCTGGATAGTATTAACCATGGCTTTGACAGACTAGAGGAGACAAATGCCTATTGAAAACTGGTTCAAGATAGACTGGGAGAAGAATTGAAACTTCCTTGTGGAATTCTGATATAAAGACATCAGAGAAATCAGCTTAGTTTGAGGAGGCTATAAGATAAAGAGAATAATGTTTTCTCAACCTGACCCCTAGGAGATATGGGTAAGCTTAGCAGTTGCACCACAGTACAAAGGGTGAAACTCCATTATTAAGGGAAGGTATACCCAGCACACTAAGGGCAGGCGGCTACGACCAGCACACTAAGTGCAACCGAGAGGAGCTACCCCACGTCCGAGGTCAAGGGCAGCGGCAGAGAATGCCAGGATGTGATGGTGCAGGAATGAGCGACAGGAGCTACCACGCGTCCAAGGTCAGGGGCTGCAGCAGAAAGGAGCCACCCAACGCCCCAGGCCAGAGGCACCCAAGAGGAGCCACCCAGCACCTGAGGCCAGGGGTGGTGGCCAAGAGGAGCAACCACGTGTCCAAGGAGCGGTGGCTGTGTGGGCACAGGAGGGCCTCAAGGAGCTATCCCACGTTGAAGGTCAGGAAGGGCAGCAGTGAGGATATACTCCTCATCCAAGGTAAGGAGCAGCAGCTGAGCTTTGCTGGAGCAGTTTGGAGAGATACCCCACACCCAAGGTAAGAGAAACCCAATTAAGATGATAGGTGTTGCAAGAGGGCATCAGAGGACAAACACACTGAAACCATACTCACAGAAAAGTAGTCA
>SJYW01055143.1:0-12804 GCA_006410735.1 Raphicerus campestris
ACTAGCAACATCCCTCTGTTTATGGCTGGATATTATCCCACTTCTGTTGCACTCTTATTGAAGTTGTTGCCCTTATCCTGTTGTACTACCGTACCGTGAGCTCCTTGAGTTCAACAAGCTATCCTATTCTTCTGGGTCTTCCTTCGCTTCTTGCGGAGCCACACCATCAGCAACTAACACACCAGGCAGAAATATGCAAGGAGAAGGGGCTTAGCAGCAAAGGAGCAGGTGGTGGAGGGGAAGGAAGCCCATCCTCCAAAGCTCTCGAGTCTGTGGAATGAGGTCCGTGCAGTGTTTCTGGAAACAGTTGGTTCAGATGCTAACATTTTAAAAAATAGGTCATTTTGATGCAGAATTTCATTCACAGTTCTCTTGAAATCTCAGATCTGGCCAAAGCAGACCTTCTGCCCACGAGGCAATAATCAGCCAGAGCTCAGCAAGCTGCTGTCCCTCAGGTGGGTCACGTGTTGTTGTGAATGCCGTGGAGTGGAGGTGAGCCCACCACACTCACATCATGTCTTAGTAATTCATCCCCTGTCCGCCACCAGGAGGAACGTGAGTTTCCTGCACTCGTGCCCTGGAGGAAAGTCTGACGTGAGTCCAGTGGAGCTTTCTAAATTTACTTGCCTCCCCCACCGTTTTAAATTTTCTGTCCCTGTTAAGTTTTCTCCTGGTAAAGATATTTTTGCAATACATTATACATTCCTGTTTGACTATTTGCTCACTAGACAAGGTCAATTTGCCCTTTCACTTGCTCTTCTTTTCGAAATAACCTTAAACATAGCAAAGGGCAAGTTTACGTTTTAAAAAAAGAGAGCAAGAGAGTTTGTTCCAGAATAGCAGAGGAACTGAGGCCTCCCAAGTGGCTCAGTAATAAAGAATCTGCCTGCCAATGCAGAAGATGCAAGAGATGTGGGTTCAATCCCTGGGCCGGGAAGATCCCCTGATGAAAGAAATGGCAGCTCGCTCCCAGTGTTCTTCCCTGGGAAATCCCATGGATAGAGGAGCCTGGGAGGTTACAGTCCATGGGGTCGCAATGACTGAGCAACTGATTGAGCATACAGGGAGGAATTTCAGGAGAAACAAACTGGTTAAAACAGAGACAACCCAGAGGATAAAAGGAGAGCATTCTTTTAGTGAAGAAAGGAGAAAGGTAGGAGGGGTTGCTCTGAATAGAAATTCACTGGAGAAGAGGAGAGTTGGAAGCAGTGGAGGCTCTAACTGGATGCTGCTGCTGAGTCTCTTCAGTCATGTCTGACTCTGTGCGAGCCCATAGACGGCAGTCCACTGGAGTGGGTTGCCATTTCCTTCTCCAATGCATGAAAGTGAAAAGTGAAAGGGAAGTCGCTCAGTTGTGTCCAGCTCTTTGCGACCCCATGGACTGCAGCCCATCAGGCTCCTCCGTCCATGGGATTTTCCAGGCAAGAGTACTGGAGTGGGTCACCAGTACCTTCTCCGTAACTGGCTGCAGAGCAGGGCAGCCTGCTGTTGCTGGGTGAGAGAGGAAATCCTCCTTGTCCCTGCTGATCCACGCAAGCTGCAGTGATGAGCATGGGCCTGAATGCCCTCCCTTCACGGCTTCCCAGCTCCAGCTTTGAGTAAGCATTCTCTAACTCATCTTCACACTCATGAGGTGTCAGGGGCCCTGCACTGCCTCATTTCTGATCTGGAGCAATTAGCCCAGCTCAGACCTACTGAGGACTTCTCTAGTGACTCAGACGGTAAAGAATCTGCCTGTAATGTGGGAGAGGGTTTGACCCATGGGTGGGGAAGATCCCCTGGAGAAGAGAATGGCTACCCACTCCAGTATTCTTGCCTGGAGAATTCCAAGGATAGAGGAGCCTGGCGGGCTACAGTCTGTGGGTCACAAAGAGTCAGACACGAATGAGCGTGCACGCACTGAAGAAAGACCTACGGAGTTTGTGGCTCAGGGGTCAATGCACAGCTCTCCAAGAGAACAGACTGCAAAACCAGGTCTTACGGGAAAGCATTTTTTATTTGTCCTGAATCAGGGTCAGACAAGGCCCAGCTCACCAGATTCTGCAGACTCAATGTGCGTCAGCGAAATGCCTTTCACTTGGAAAATACCTATGAAGGCCGGAAAGCTGCATACACATGCCTCACGCAATGTGGGCCAAGTGTGGCCCAAAACACACTTGGCCAAAGAAAAGGAAGCCTTCATGTGTGGTGGCCTGAGGTTCTCAGGAGAAGCGGAGTGAAGGAGGCGTGTGTGGAATCTCTGCAGAGGCTGTGATGCCGTGAATCGTTGCACAGGCCAGACTCCTGGTGCTGCAGTCATACGGGAACCGCAGGCAGTTTATCCTTGTCCCTCATCTCTCTCCTTCTCGTCTTTTCAGGCTTCTCTCAAGGATCTCAGGGTCTTTATGCCGTCCATTCTGCTAAGCGTGTGCAAAGTTACAAATTCCTCCCGGAACCCTCACATTCCCTCAGAATAGATTATCTGGGGATAATGAAAGGAAAGTTGACCTAAAATATAATAATAAAGTTCTAGCCTTTCAAACGCATGAGTGTTAACTTTCTTAGTGGTCTAGTGCCGAAGACTCCAGCATCCCAGAGCAGGGGGCTGAGGTTCAATCCCTGGTTGGAGAGCGAGAACCCACATGATGCAACTGAGAGATTCCACATCCTGCAGCTAAGGGCCCCGCAGGCGACGAAGAACAGCATGAGCAGGTGAGCCGATAAACAAATGTGTGAGTCGCTAGCGAAAAAAAAGGGCAGTGAACCAACCGACCAAAGGGGAAACCCTCAAGAAGGAAAAGCTGTCGCTCGCCAGTGGAATCCCCCAAATAGATCTGGAGACCTACTAAGCGGTCCCAGGGAAGGACGTGATGACACAGGGTGATTCTGAGTCTCCCTTCTCCCGGCTCTTCTCATTTCCCTAATGTTTCTTGGTCCTTTATAAAGCTTCAGCCAAAACGCTTGCTTTAGGTGGTATCCAGATGCTGAGGACATGGGAGAAATCCATGAGTGAAAACAAACAAAATAAGTCCTGAGTTCACGAAGGCGGAGATGCGACCTTCTGTGGGGAAGTGTGAAACTCAACCTCTAATGCAGTCCATGGGGCCAGCACCCCCTGGGCCACGTCCATTCGCCTTACCCTCATAATATTCCTGGAAAGAGATGCCAGTATTCAGTGGTTATGAACAAAGGAGCAGAGGCCTAGAAAGGATGAGCAAAGATTGGCAAATAGGAGAGCCGAGGCTTGCCTGATTCCCATTTATCTGACTCTGAAACATTCCCCTCTGTTTCAGATGAGATTTCAAGTCAGTGGCGATTTTTATAGGTTCTCAAGTCAAACCAGTGTGCAAACTTATGTCCAACATCAGCTTTGGTTATTGTCTCAGATATTAGGGAAGATATACTGATAGGATAGGGCTTCCAGGCAAGCGCTGGTGGTAAAGAACCTGCCAGTGAAGGAGACGTAAGAGAAGCTGGTTTGATCCCTGGGTCGGGAAGATCCCCTGGAGGAGGGCATGGCAACCCATCCCAGTGTTCTTGTCTGGAGAATCCCATGGACAGAGGAGCCTGGCGGGCTATGGTCCACAGGATCGCAAAGAGTCGAACACGACTGAGCGACTCAGCACACAGTGCATACTGACGTGGTATTTATCTAAATAATGTGCCGAATCACATACCAGCATTTCCCAAGTGACATCTGTATGGGCATCAGCTACGATCAATATTCTCTGGGCTAACGGGGTCTTGGGAGAAGACTTTAGAATCGTTGGTGCTCAGCTGCTCCTCATTCAATGCCTGCTAATAGCCAGACTCGGTGCCAGGCGCTAAGGAGGTAGCATTTTATTTTATATAAATAGCCATAAAAAATAATTCTAAAACTAGATCTGAGACCACAAAAAGTTACTTCCTTTCTCCAGAGATCTGTTTCTGTACATTATGAAATGTGTGGGTCAGATGATCTGCATGCTTTTTCCAAGACTAGCGTTCAGTAATTCTGTCTTTTAAGGACTGATTCTGCCTCTTATTAATTATGGGTGCTAGGCCAAATCACTCTTCATCTTCATCATCTAGCGTCTTCATCTCAAATATGGTAATGCTCTCATTCTCTTCCTGCTCAGAACTCAAGAGTTTTGGTAGGGATGAACAGGAATGGCCTTTGAAAACTGCCCCAGGGCCAAAGAAAACATCTTGCTTCTCCACCCTAAGTGTCCCACAGCAAATTAATGGCTCAAGCAGATGCAGCGTTTCTCAACCATAAAGTCTGGAATGTTTATCAGCCGTAAAGAAAGCACGAGACAACGCCATTTGCAGCAACACGCATAGACCCAGAGATTATTACACGAAATGAAGTCAGTCAGACAGAGACGGGCAAATGGCATGTGCTAGCTCCTACACGCTGAATTTATACAAGGTGTGTCTAAACTTTCATCCCTGGATAGCCCTGTGCTGCCTTGGTGAGTGAATTTTGGCGTTTTGGTGCGAAGGAGAGAAAGTTGAGCACTGAAGAATTGATGCTTTTCATCTGTAGTGTTGGAAAAGACTCTTGAGAGTCTCTTGGATCACAAGGAGATCCAACCAGTCCATCCTAAAGGACATCAGTCCCGAGGATTGATGCTTAAGCTGAAACTCCAATGCTTTGGCCACGTGATGCAAAGAAGTGACTCATTTGAAAAGACCCTGATTGATGCTGGGAAAGATTGAAAGGGGGACGAGAGGGGATGACAGAGGACGAGATGGTCGGATGGCATCACCGACTCAACGGACATGAGTTTGAGCAAGCTCCGGAAGTTGGTGATGGACAGGGAGGTCTGACACGCTGCAGTCCACGGGGTCACAGAGAGTCAGATACGATTGGGCGACTGAACTGAACTGAGCTAGAGGAGCCTGAGATTTACGACGGACAGGATCCAGCCCTTCCAGCTTCTATATGTTGGGATCTGAAGGGAATCCTGAGCTATCACCCAACATGGTAAATATCCCACTCTCTCCTTCCCCACCTCTCCTCCCCACCCCCTCCCTGTGTTTGAAAGTCGAGTGACATCATTATCAAAGAAATGCAAATCAAAACCACAATGAGGCACCATTTCACACCAGTCAGAATGGCTGCGATCCAAAAGTCTCNTTCTCTTGAAATCTCAGATCTGGCCAAAGCAGACCTTCTGCCCATGAGGCAATAATCAGCCAGAGCTCAGCAAGCTGCTGTCCCTCAGGTGGGTCACGTGTCGTGAGTGCCGTGGAGTGGAGGTGAGCCCACCACACTCACATCATGTCTTAGTAATTCATCCCCTGTCCGCCACCATGAGGAACGTGAGTTTCCTGCACTCGTGCCCTGGGGGAAAGTCTGACGTGAGTCCAGTGGAGCTTTCTGAATTTACTTGCCTCCCCCACCGTTTTAAATTTTCTGTCCCTGTTAAGTTTTCTCCTGGTAAAGATATTTTTGCAATACATTATACATTCCTGTTTGACTATTTGCTCACTAGACAAGGTCAATTTGCCCTTTCACTTGCTCTTCTTTTCGAAATAACCTTAAACATAGCAAAGGGCAAGTTTACGTTTTAAAAAAAGAGAGCAAGAGAGTTTGTTCCAGAATAGCAGAGGAACTGAGGCCTCCCAAGTGGCTCAGTAATAAAGAATCTGCCTGCCAGTGCAGAAGATGCAAGAGATGTGGGTTCAATCCCTGGGCCGGGAAGATCCCCTGATGAAAGAAATGGCAGCTCCCTCCCAGTGTTCTTCCCTGGGAAATCCCTTGGATAGAGGAGCCTGGGAGGTTACAGTCCATGGGGTCGCAATGACTGAGCAACTGATTGAGCATACAGGGAGGAATTTCAGGAGAAACAAACTGGGTAAAACAGAGACAACCCAGAGGATAAAAGGAGAGCATTCTTTTATCGAAGAAACGAGAAAGGTAGGAGGGGTTGCTCTGAATAGAAATTCACTGGAGAAGAGGAGAGTTGGAAGCAGTGGAGGCTCTAACTGGATGCTGCTGCTAAGTCGCTTCAGTCGTGTCCGACTCTGTGCGACCCCGTAGACGGCAGCCCACCAGGCTCCCCCGTCCCTGGGATTCTCCAGGCAAGAACACTGGAATGGGTTGCCATTTCCTTCTCCAATGCATGAAAGTGAAAAGTGAAAGGGAAGTCACTCAGTCGTGTCCAGCTCTTTGCGACCCCATGGACTGCAGCCCACCAGGCTCCTCCGTCCATGGGATTTTCCAGGCAAGAGTACTGGAGTGGGTCACCAGTACCTTCTCCGTAACTGGCTGCAGAGCAGGGCAGCCTGCTGTTGCTGGGTGAGAGAGGAAATCCTCCTTGTCCCTGATGATCCACGCAAGCTGCAGTGACGAGCATGGGCCTGAATGCCCTCCCTTCACGGCTTCCCAGCTCCAGCTTTGAGGAAGCATTCTCTAACTCATCTTCACACTCATGAGGTGTCAGGGGCCCTACACTGCCTGCATTTCTGATCTGGAGCAATTAGCCCAGCTCAGACCTACTGAGGACTTCTCTAGTGACTCAGACGGTAAAGAATCTGCCTGTAATGTGGGAGACTCGGGTTTGATTCGTGGGTGGGGAAGATCCCCTGGAGAAGAGAATGGCTACCCACTCCAGTATTCTTGCCTGGAGAAATCCAAGGACAGAGGAGCCTGGCGGGCTACAGTCTGTGGGGCCACAAAGAGTCAGACAGGACTGAGCATGCACACACTGAAGAAAGACCTATGGAGTTTGTGGCTCAGGGGTCAACGCACAGCTCTCCAAGAGAACAGACTGCAAAACCAGGTCTTACGGGAAAACATTTTTTATTTGTCCTGAATCAGGGTCAGAGAAGGCCCAGCTCACCAGATTCTGCAGACTCAATGTGCGTCAGCAAAATGCCTTTCACTTGGAAAATACCTATGAAGGCCGGAAAGCTGCATACACATGCCTCACGCAATTTGGGCCAAGTGTGGTCCAAAACACACTTGGCCAAAGAAAAGGGAGCCTTCATGTGTGGTGGCCTGAGGTTCTCAGGAGAAGCGGAGTGAAGGAGGCGTGTGTGGAATCTCTGCAGAGGCTGTGATGCCGTGAATCGTTGCACAGGCCAGACTCCTGGTGCTGCAATCATACGGGAACCGCAGGCAGTTTATCCTTGTCCCTCATCTCTCTCCTTCTCATCTTTTCAGGCTTCTCTCAAGGATCTCAGGGTTTTTATGCCGTCCATTCTGCTAAGCGTGTGCAAAGTTACAAATTCCTCCCGGAACCCTCACATTCCCTCAGAATAGATTATCTGGGGATAATGAAAGGAAAGTTGACCTAAAAAATAATAATAAAGTTCTAGCCTTTCAAACACATGAGTGTTGACTTTCTTAGTGGTCCAGTGCCGAAGACTCCAGGATCCCAGAGCAGTGGGCTGAGGTTCAATCCCTGGTTGGAGAGCGAGAACCCACATGATGCAACTGAGAGATTCCACATCCTGCAGCTAAGGGCCCCGCAGGCGACGAAGAACAGCATGAGCAGGTGAGCCGATAAACAAATGTGTGAGTCGCTAGCGAAAAAAAGGGCAGTGAAGCGACCGACCGAAGGGGAAACCCTCAAGAAGGAAAAGCTGTCGCTCGCCAGTGGAACCCCCCAAATAGATCTGGAGACCTACTAAGCGGTCCCAGGGAAGGACGTGATGACACAGGGTGATTCTGAGTCTCTCTTCTCCCTTCCCTAATGTTTCTTGGTCCTTTATAAAGCTTCAGCCAAAATGCTTGCTTTAGGTGGTATCCAGATGCTGAGGACATGGGAGAAATTCATGAGTGAAAACAAACAAAAAAAGTCCTGAGTTTACAAAGGCGGAGATGCGACCTTCTGTGGGGAAGTGTGAAACTCAACCTCTAATGCAGTCCATGGGGCCAGCACCCCCTGGGCCACGTCCATTCGGCTTACCCTCATAATATTCCTGGAAAGAGATGCCAGTATTCAGTGGTTATGAACAAAGGAGCAGAGGCCTAGAAAGGATGAGCAAAGATTGGCAAATAGGAGAGCCGAGGCTTGCCTGATTCCCATTTATCTGACTCTGAAACATTCCCCTCTGTTTCAGATGAGATTTCAAGTCAGTGGCGATTTTTATAGGTTCTCAAGTCAAACCAGTGTGCAAACTTATGTCCAACATCAGCTTTGGTTATTGTCTCAGATATTAGGGAAGGTATACTGATAGGATAGGGCTTCCAGGCAAGCGCTGGTGGTAAAGAACCTGCCAGTGAAGGAGACGTAAGAGAAGCTGGTTTGATCCCTGGGTCAGGAAGATCCCCTGGAGGAGGGCATGGCAACCCATTCCAGTGTTCTTGTCTGGAGAATCCCATGGACAGAGGAGCCTGGCGGGCTATGGTCCACAGGATCGCAAAGAGTCGAACACGACTGAGCGACTCAGCACACAGTGCATACTGACGTGGTATTTATCTAAATAATGTGCCGAATCACATACCAGCATTTCCCAAGCGACATCTGTATGGGCATCAGCTACGATCAATATTCTCTGGGCTAACGGGGTCTTGGGAGAAGACTTTAGAATCGTTGGTGCTCAGCTGCTCCTCATTCAATGCCTGCTAATAGCCAGACTCGGTGCCAGGCGCTAAGGAGGTAGCATTTTATTTTATATAAATAGCCATAAAAAATAATTCTAAAACTAGATCTGAGACCACAAAAAGTTACTTCCTTTCTCCAGAGATCTGTTTCTGTACATTATGAAATGTGTGGGTCAGATGATCTGCATGCTTTTTCCAAGACTAGCGTTCAGTAATTCTGTCTTTTAAGGACTGATTCTGCCTCTTATTAATTATGGGTGCTAGGCCAAATCACTCTTCATCTTCATCATCTAGCGTCTTCATCTCAAATATGGTAATGCTCTCATTCTCTTCCTGCTCAGAACTCAAGAGTTTCGGTAGGGATGAACAGGAATGGCCTTTGAAAACTGCCCCAGGGCCAAAGAAAACATCTTGCTTCTCCACCCTAAGTGTCCCACAGCAAATTAATGGCTCAAGCAGATGCAGCGTTTCTCAACCATAAAGTCTGGAATGTTTATCAGCCGTAAAGAAAGCACGAGACAACGCCATTTGCAGCAACACGCATAGACCCAGAGATTATTACACGAAATGAAGTCAGTCAGACAGAGACGGGCAAATGGCATGTGCTAGCTCCTACACGCTGAATTTATACAAGGTGTGTCTAAACTTTCATCCCTGGATAGCCCTGTGCTGCCTTGGTGAGTGAATTTTGGCGTTTTGGTGCGAAGGAGAGAAAGTTGAGCACTGAAGAATTGATGCTTTTCATCTGTAGTGTTGGAAAAGACTCTTGAGAGTCTCTTGGATCACAAGGAGATCCAACCAGTCCATCCTAAAGGACATCAGTCCCGAGGATTGATGCTTAAGCTGAAACTCCAATGCTTTGGCCACGTGATGCAAAGAAGTGACTCATTTGAAAAGACCCTGATTGATGCTGGGAAAGATTGAAAGGGGGACGAGAGGGGATGACAGAGGACGAGATGGTCGGATGGCATCACCGACTCAACGGACATGAGTTTGAGCAAGCTCCGGAAGTTGGTGATGGACAGGGAGGTCTGACACGCTGCAGTCCACGGGGTCACAGAGAGTCAGATACGATTGGGCGACTGAACTGAACTGAGCTAGAGGAGCCTGAGATTTACGACGGACAGGATCCAGCCCTTCCAGCTTCTATATGTTGGGATCTGATGGGAATCCTGAGCTATCACCCAACATGGTAAATATCCCACTCTCTCCTTCCCCACCTCTCCTCCCCACCCCCTCCCTGTGTTTGAAAGTCGAGTGACATCATTATCAAAGAAATGCAAATCAAAACCACAATGAGGCACCATTTCACACCAGTCAGAATGGCTGCGATCCAAAAGTCTCTGAGCAATAAATGCTGGAGAGGGTGTGGAGAAAAGGGAACCCTCTTACGCTGTTGGTGGGAATGCAAACTAGTACAGCCACTATGGAGAACAGTGTGGAGATTCCTTAAAAAACTGGAAATAGAACTGCCTTATGACCCAGCAATCCTACTGCTGGCCATACACACCAAGGAAACCAGAATTGAAAGAGACACGTGTACCCCAATGTTCATCGCAGCACTGTTTATAATAGCCAGGACATGGAAGCAACCTAGATGTCCATCAGCAGACGAATGGATAAGACAGCTGTGGTATATATACACAATGGAGTATTACTCAGCCATTAAAAAGAATACATTTGAATCAGTTGTAATGAGGTGGATTAAACTGGAGCCGATTATACAGAGTGAAGTAAGCCAGAAAGAAAAACACCAATACAGTATACTGACACATATATATGGAATTTAGAAAGATGGTAACGATAACCCTGTATGCAAGACAGCAAAAGAGACACAGATGTACAGAACAATCTTTTGAACTCTGTGGGAGAGGGCGAGGGTGGGATGATTTGGGAGAATGGCATTGAAACACGTATGATATCATGTAAGAAACGAATCGCCAGTCCAGGTTTGATGCAGGATATAGCTTGGAGCTGGTGCACTGGGATGACCCAGAGGGATGGTATGGGGAGGGAGCAGGGAGGGGGGTTCAGGATGGGGAACACGTGTACACCTGTGGCGGATTCATGTTGATGTATGGCAAAACCAGTACAGNCAGGATATAGCTTGGAGCTGGTGCACTGGGATGACCCAGAGGGATGGTATGGGGAGGGAGCAGGGAGGGGGGTTCAGGATGGGGAACACGTGTACACCTGTGGCGGATTCATGTTGATGTATGGCAAAACCAATACAGTATTGTAAAGTAAAATAAAGTAAATTTAAAAAAAAAAGGAAAAAAAAAGTCGCGTGACGATGAGATGAATGGCCCAGTGGATTCCATTCTGAAAGCCCGGAATGCGCCTCCGTGCCATGGGCACCACCGGCCAGCAGGGGGCAGCGCAGACAGCAAGCGCCGCCACCTGGCAGGCTGTTTCAGGAGTTGGAGACGTCCTCATTTTCCAACTCGGAAGAGAAGCCGCAGTGCTTGCCGTCACCTTCTGCAGCTTTTTTTTTTTTTTTCAGCCATGCAAGTGGAGACAGAGCGTGGAAACCTCACATCCACTCTGAGCTGCTTGGGAGCGCAGTGACCCGTCACTTGTGCTATTGTTCCCATTGGCAGGCACTTTAAAAAGGTTTATTTTATAGCTTGCTTTTCACTGTGAAAATTTGTTCATTTGTTCATTCCACACAGTGAACATTTGTTCATTCCTTTGGAACAGAACACAACAAGAGTGAAAGGAAGTCCCTCCAAAGACTAGGTAAGGATTTATGTCTAGATGACCGCATCTGGTCCCATCACTTCACGGCAGATAGATCGGGAAACAGTGACAATTTTGGGGGGCTCCAAAATCACTGCAGATTGTGACTGCAGCCATGAAATTAAAAGACACTTACTCCTTGGAAGGAAAGTTATGACCAACCTAGACAGCATATTAAAAAGCAGAGACATTACTTTGCCAACAAAGGTCCGTCTAGTCAGAGCTATAGTTTTTCCAGTAGTCATGTATGGATATGAGAGTTGGACTATAAAAAAAGCTGAGTGCCGAAGAACTGATGCTTTTGAACTGTGGTGTTGGAGAAGACTCTCAAGAGTCCCTTGGACTGCAAGGAGATCCAACCAGTCCATCCTAAAGGAGATCGGTGCTGGGTGTTCATTGGAAGGACTGATGTTGAAGCTGAAACTCCAATACTTTGGCCACCTCATTCGAAGAGTTGACTCATTGGAAAAGACCCTGATGCTGGGAAAGATTGAGGGTGGGAGGAGAAGGGGACAACAGAGGATGAGATGGTTGGATGGCATCACCAACTCAATGGACTTGAGTTTGAGTGAACTCTAGGAGTTGGTGATGGACAGGGAGGCCTGGTGTGCTGCGGTTCATGGGGTCGCAGAGTTGGACACGACTGAGCAACTGAATTGAACTGAACTATGTCTTGCCCACAGTCTCTCTCTGGCTCTTCTTGCTTCCTCTGTTTTTTGTTTATTATTTTTTTAATATTTGTGTATTTGCCTGCGCCAGATCTTCACTGCACCATGCGAGCTCTTACTTGCCACATGTGGGATTCCGTCCCTTGGACCAAGGATTGAACCCAGGGCCTCTTCACTGGGAGGGTGGAGTTTTTAGCCACTGGACCACCAGGGAAGTCCCCCCTTGGCAAGTAATTAATCACAGGCTCTTTAACCATGTGAGTTACTGGGAAATGTAATATCTCCCCATTCTTTTAGTAAAAAATAAAAAAAAAAGAGAGAAAATGATTTTTGCCACAATTAAAAGAGAGAAAATCATATGCACATAGGTCATTACCTCTGTCATAACCTATCATTTTTTTGGTTACCAAACCTTTTTATTTTTCTTCTGACTNAATAAAAAAAAAAGAGAGAAAATGATTTTTGCCACAATTAAAAGAGAGAAAATCATATGCACATAGGTCATTACCTCTGTCATAACCTATCATTTTTTTGGTTACCAAACCTTTTTATTTTTCTTCTGACTCATAGAACACACTGTCTTCTTCCCAGAAGAGATAAGTGAAAGTTCCTTCCAACCAATACTTACTGATCACAGTTGAAGCATCCCAGGGATACACAGCGATCTCTCTGGCCCAGAGGCTCTGGGGCCCGGGTCCCACCTGCAGGGATGTTTTTAATCTCATCTTGGCTTAAGTATGGCTTGCACACCATCTTGTTCCCAAGATGTTATTTGTTCAAGGAAATCAATGTACTCTGCGTATGCTGTTTCTTATATGTATCCACAGTGCTTAGAGGGTTCTTAAATTACATTAAGCAAATATCTCTTTTAATTAAATG
>SJYW01055149.1:3883-19921 GCA_006410735.1 Raphicerus campestris
GACACCTTTGCCCTCCTAGGAAATGGCTCCTGAAGCCACTGATTAAAATGGAATTAAGACGGAACATGGCTGTAACAGCCATTGTGGTTCTGCATTCCTGGTATGCTTTTCACGCATGATGCTACACTTGAAGACGCCATATATACTCCATTACTGCAGTAGAAATCAAAAGGAAAACTAGATCATCATTTAATACTATGGCATTCGATTTTCAATTTCACATCTTGGGCTCTCATGGCTGCCTTATTTAGAGTCCTTCTCTTTGCCAACACTTCTTTTGAGCTCTGAGAGATACATCCATCATGATATGCAATTGGATCTGTAACTCGAGGTACTGGAATAATAATCAGAGGTGTATATATAAACTGAAAGCCTCTGTATTTCTCCAAACCATTCCCTGTTGTAGGAATGCTAAAATAATGCTAATGCAAGAAAAGATATTCCAGTGTCATTTTAGATTTCAGGCATTGCACATTTGTGCCCATGATTATGTCAGAATATACACATAGGCATCATTTAAAAGAGAATTTATTATAAAAGAAAATATAAAAAACCAAAGCTAGCCTGATCTTGTTTTATTTATTTATTTTTAAATCAGTGCTTGAACTGGAGTTGAATAAATTTGTCCAGCTTAACATGAAATTGTGTTGGTCTGAGCATAAGAAATAAAACTGGTAAGCCTATTCATGTGGAGTGAAAAGAAGAGAACATAAAAAAAAAAATAAAATATCACCCTTCTAGCACAAAAAAATGCATTGATGTATTTTTTTAAAAAATAAAATCTACTTTTAAATAACACTAGGTTTTATGTAAAAAATAAAGAATTGAAAGCTTCAGAAGCAAAGAGATCCACATTTAACGCTAGGGATGCCCACCTGGGGAGAAAAAGGGAAAAGTATAAGAACAGTGATATTTGTAGAGGTTTTTTAGGTCTGGGGGTCAGATACATGCAGACATGAATATAAGAGATAAGAATTAATGAACGTTTATCCTTTTCAGGTTTTTTATAGCCTTGTGAATTTTACTTACCTCTCTTACACCTAGACTTGTGTGCCAAAGAAAAAGTACCAATTTTTTTTTAAAGATTCACCTAATCATTTATTTTAAACCAAGCTGAAGTCAATTGATTTCAATTTTGCTTTCTAGATTCAAAGATCAATAGTACAAGGGTAGCATTTGTACATAGCTTGTTCTCTGCTTTTGCAATGCAATATTCAATGAATTCAATCTCCTATCAAAACTAAACAACATAGGTATAAATTGGTTATCAGCAAATTTTCTTTACTTTTTAGGTCTATTTGTTTACTATCACGAGCAGATGCTCTTTGGACTATACTTTCAGAGATGTGTCATAAAGCTGTATGAGTATGACAGCTCAGAAATGGCTAAGAAATTAGTTACAAAAACTCGCAAGTTTCAGGAAAGGACTATTTAGTTATTTAATTCATAGCCTTTCCTCAGAAAGTATTTGGTGAAACATTATGGTAAAGATGAGATACAACTCCAGTTCAATTCAGTTCAGTCACTCAATTGTGTCCGACTCTTTACAACACCATGGATTGCAGCATGCCAGGCTTCTCTGTCCATCATCAACTCCTGAAGCTTGCTCAAACTCATGTCCATCAAGTCAGTGATGCCATCCAACCATTTAATCCTCTGTTGTCCCCTTCTCCTCCTGCCTTCAATATTTCCCAGCATCAGGCTCTTTTCCAAGGAGTCAGTTCTTTGCATCAAGTGGCCAAAGTATTGGGGTTTCAGCTTCAACATCAGTTCTTCCAACGAATACTTAGGACTGATTTCCTTTAGGATGGCCTGGTTGGATCTCCTTGCAGTCCAAGGGACTCTCAAGAGTCTTCTCCAACACTGCAGTTCAAAAGTATCAATTCTTGGGCACTCAGTTTTCTCTATAGTTCAGCTCTCACATTCATACGTGACTACTGGAAAAACCATAGCCTTGACTAGATGGACCTTTGTGGGCTAAATAATGTCTCTGCTTTTTAATATGCTGTCTAGGTTGGTCTTAGCTTTTCTTCCAAGGAGTAAGTATCTTTTAATTTCACGGCTGCAGTCACCATCTATAGTGATTTTGGACCCCCCCAAAAATAAATTCTGTCACTGTTTCCATTGTTTCCCCATCTATTTGCCATGAAGTGATGGGACCAGATACCATGATCTTAGTTTTCTGAATGTTGAGTTTTAAACCAAATTTTTCACTCTCTTCCTTGGAGATACAACCTCCAAGACTTGATTTATTTCTAAATTGTCCTCTAAAGCATATATCTGAGATGCAAAGGCTCAAAATCTACAAGCTGGAACTTCATTAAGCAAAGCTGAGTTGAAATTTAATGCAAAATCCCCCACTAATTTTCTCAATCTCTGGCCCTCTTTAAGCTCAGCTGTAGTTATTTTTTTAAAGAAGAAAGGGGGAAAAAAAAAAAAAAAAAACAGCTAATAAGATCAGATTGTAGTTTCCAATATCCAGTCAAGTAGGAATTTTCAGCTTAGGTTATAAATTCCAGAAAATGGAAGTTTATAACACAAACAGTGACAGAACCTTAATTATGGCATTGCAAAGGGCAGTGTTGCAATAGAAGGGAACTGTCCCTGAGATGAGATGCTTCATCTCTGAGTGAAATCTGGCCTAACCACTCAAGAAGAGAGTGGTGCAATGAATGACTCAGGTCCTCATTGGTAAAAGAATCTGGTATGTATTCTATGAAATTAATTGCCATCTTCCATTCCTTTCTTTCTGACTAAGCCTCACTTCATTCTGTACCAAGAAGAAAGAAAGGTCATAAAGAATGAAGCAATGGCATCTTACTTTTGGGACAAAATCTGTTTTCCAACATGTGTATCAAAGAATCAGTGAAGCTGGAAAGGACCATCTGGTCCAGTCCTTCTGTCTCTCTGCAGACAAATTCTAAATATTCTAAGACAGAGTGGGAAGCAAGCCCACAGCTCACGTCTTCAAATGAAGGAGGGATAATTCATATCCTTCCTTAAAAGCCCATTCTAGGTATAAAGTCAAGAAGTTTGTCAAGTAAAACACAATTTTTATTTGCAACCAATCTGACCTACTCACACTATTGTCTGTAAACACAAAATTTCCTCTATAAACATACTTCAAACATTTGGAGGAATTTATGAAGCCAATCCTTAATTTTCTCCATCTGTCAAACAACTCAAAGTCTCCTAGTATTTTTTAGCACAGTGAAAGGTCAAATTCCTAAATTTCTTGTTTTAGTTTTCATTTTTCCCTGAACTCTTTTTGATATTTACATATTTCTCTTGCTAGGTATATTTATCATTATAACCCAAATAGCTAACACAGTGCCTAGTCCACAGCAGGCATTGAATAATTGTTTCTGAGCAAACAAATGTCAGGGACTGGGACACGATGGATGCCCCAATATACATTAAACAGCAAACAATACTTTTATGTTTGTTTGTTTCACATTCCAAATAGCCATCTCATCAGCTTCAGTTTCATTAAATTAATCTAACTAAAATACAATTAATTCACTGTCTTTCTTGGTTTAAATGTTACAATGATATATGCAAATTCTGCATCTATCCAGCAGCAGTTTTATGACACAAAGAAGTCACATTTTTTATCTAAAAAAAGCAATATTTTCAGAAAGCATATAAATTAGCAGTGGTCACTGTTTACTCATAGGAAAGCAAAGCTGAACAGATGTAAACCAATGCATTCATAGATGGCTGTGGTATGCATCCCATTCTTACTTCAGTCTAGGTCTTACAACTCTGAACATCTACAGCAGTTTGCTGGGATGTCAACATCACAGGTAGTATAGTTCTGGCTACTCAGCTCCATGAACCTATTCATATCAAAGAGTCACTTAAGAATCTCCTACAAGGCATGATACAGCCCACCATGTTTCAAATTCACACTGGAAAAGAAATAGAGGAAATGGGAAACAGAGGAAATCAGGGGCCCCATACCAAACCAAGACTTGCTCCTGATGGTTGTTTCTCCATTTCCTTCACACAAACCAGAGAAATTCCTGGATTTCTACTGTCTTGAAAAAGAAAAGCATCTTTCTTAGGCCATAGGGCACTTTCTAACCAAGCACCAGGACTGACCAAGTCTCTCAGGATTTCTCCAGGAAAAGCGAAAACAAAAACCTGCCAGTACTCTCAACAAAGGCAGTTGTCCTCTGTCAAGCATGTGTTACCTATGGGTACCTATGTTTTTTTCAGTCTGAACCTGAGACATTGAATCATTCAATGGAAAGGAAAGGAAGGAAAAACACCAAGAGGGTAAATGCTAGTTAGCTGACTGTAAGCTTATGCATATCAGCATGGCATTTTGCCTAATTTTACAGTTAGGAACATTTTGGTTAGTTTTAATATGCATGCTTGTCATCTAGGACTTTGAAAATGAAAGTATTAGTCATTCAGTCATGTCCAACTTTTTGAGACCCCATGATCTGTAGCCCACCAGGCTCCTCTGTCCATGGATTCTCCAGGCAAGAATAATAGAGTGGGTAGCCATTCCCTTCTCCAGGGGATCTGCCCAACCAGAAACCAAATTCAGGTCTCCTGCATTGTGGGCAAATTCTTTACTGTCTGAGCCACCTGGGAAGCCCATATAGGACTTCATTGCTACTGCTGCTAAGTCGCTTCAGTTGTATCCGACTCTGTGCGACCCCATAGACAGCAGCCCACCAGGCTCCCCCATCCCTGGGATTCTCCAGGCAAGAACACTGGAGTGGGTTGCCATTTCCTTCTCCAATGCATGAAAATGAAAAGTGAAAGTGAAGTCACTCAGTTGTGTCCGACTCTTAGCGACCCCATGGACTGCAGCCCATCAGGCTCCTCCATCCATGGGATTTTCCAGGCAAGAGTACTGCAGTGGTGCCATTGCCTTCTCCGAGGACTTTACTTATACATAATTTTATATAATTTTTTTAAACTTCCTTTCGCATTCTTTTCTGGAAAAGTGAAAAGGTAGTTTATGTTCAAATACTAGCCAAATACTGGCACCTGGAATAGAAGGAAGGAAGGGAGGAAGAGGGAAGAGAAAAAAGGCCTTTTTAATTGTGTAAATTTTTGGATAAGCTCTAGGTAAGCAGTCCTCTGCTTGATTCTTTTACATATTAAAATATTTCTGACTGGGACAAATTAAAGGTTGTTTAAAATATTCAAATGCAGATAGATTTCTATAGGAAAAACTACAGTTTCCATAATTACTATAAGTTAGATCCAGAATAAAATATGCCCAGCTACTACTAAGGTGATCAATATTCAGAGATAGAGATTAGAAACACTTATACATACATACATATCAATCTGTGTTTATGTATGAAACATTTACAGCAGGCTTATATCAAACAAAGCTTGCACCCAAAGTACTGAATTCATCACTGATCATGGAATTTCCAAAATTTGTGTACTTTTTATGTACTTTAAATTTAAGAGGGCATGTGACAGACTTCTTTTGATATGATACTATATTCTGATATAGAACACAAAATCTTTCCATTTTGATTTAAAGTCTATCAGCATTATGACTGCAAATAAGAATAGAGGCTTTACAACAAAGAATTTCAATGATTATTATATTTTACCTTCTTGTCACAAATGATAATGATCATTTGAGGACAATAGCTACATTCACAAATAGTTCTGTATGAGAGCAATGATGTAGTTTAGTAGAAAGCATACACACTACTAAAAAGGCTTACTTCAAATAAAAGTGAAGAGTTGACTACACTTCTGGACTTGATTCTAGCAACACAAAAATCCTCAGAATCAAACATGAAATCTGAGTTGGCTGTTGATAATATCATGTTCAGAAGCTTGACATTTCATAGATCAGCCACCTGCCATTCGCGCTTCCCCACACCCTGTTCAAACTTGCTCAAAAGAATCTCATATACTTTAATCCTCAGAGCCTTGAAAGATGATCAGTGTGCCACAGGCATTAAACCTGTAAACTTTTTTTAACCTCTCCATTAAATCCCGGGACTCTTAGTCTGATCCTGGCAAGTGACCTGGGTAAAGATTTTGGTGCCCATGTGAGGCACACACATTTTTGAGTTTCACTACTAGTGCTTGCTTGCTGTTGATAAATGCCAAATGCATCTGGGGAAAGAGTTTTGAAAACAACTCGACAGCATGAAAAGTTCCAACAATAAAACAGAACTCTTTACATTGCAAAGCCAAACAAATAACTCGGGCAAGTGTAATTGAATAAATCCTAAGCTTCAGTGCAGATGGCTGTTTTTACTGTCTATGCCTGGATCTGCTGAAGGTTCTTCAGTTCCAGTGTGCGTATGTGTCTGTGTGTGCGTGTGTGTACAGGGCTTTTTTTATATGAGATTTGGCATATTGCATGTGGCAGGCTGTTGAAAAATGAATAAAGACAGGAGGAAAAAGGCAATGTGTGTCCCACTGGTAATGAAGGCAAGCCAGGTTGCTGACTGCCCATGTGCCAGTTCTCCAGGATTGCCCACGGGCTCCCAAGATCATTTCCTTGCCCCCAGATTTTCATGTTGAATTATCACTCACGATCTCTAAGTGAACATGCCTCTTATTTTATTTAAGACACATTGGGCTCTTGTGTTTGACTTTCTGCTAGGCAATACAATATTTAGTGTATGCTCCTTACACAAATGGGAAGAAGTGAAAAATGACCATATAAGCATAATTCCAAATTTATTTTTTTCTATCTTTGCAGAGATATCTTTGCCCTAAGCTTTCAAGAGGCAGACACCAAGTATAAAGCGTTTGTTCTGTGCTGAATTTGCTGAAGAAACTCTGACCACAGATGTCTACAAGGATTCATCAGGAGCTTTAGGCTATGGCCTCATGGCTTTGGCCTGAGGCAAGGCTAGGGGCAAAGAACTTTTCATGTGGGGGGTAAAGAATAAAGTAGAAACTCATCATGCCTGGAATCTTACATTTGCTCTAACTGGTACCCAGAAGCCTCTCTCTAAAATATGGCTTATCTGTTCCTGTGCTGCTGTTAAAACAGAAATGAGCAGCATCATAGCTTATTTGTGACCTACTTAGGAGGAATTCTTATTTGTCTACAATGGCCAAAAGGAAGACAGGTTGAAAAGAATAAAAATTATTTTTCTCAGTATGATAGCTAAAAGGCATATAGATTGAGATGAACAAAAATATGTAAGTTTTCCTTACTATGTGGATGTCACACTTAGTTCAAATGATTACCTCTATTTTTATGTGGTCATTGAATTTTTTTTTACTTTAAATGTTTGGTCAAGAGATAATGCTTTATATGATATAGTAATATTTTTAAATAAAAGATCTGCACATTTAGATAATAAAGTCTTGTCTCTTTTTTATTTCTTTAGCCCCATCAAGAACTGTAAAAAGAAACTGCTAGGCTGCTTATTTGTTAAGTGATTCTTAACTCATCTCTGATCCAAAGAATGCTCTTGTCAGAATACAGGCCTGTAAATAATTAATGGTGTTTTTAAATTTGATTTCCAGCCACAACATTTTTGAGACTCAAACCACCTGCAAAACGGAGGGATAGAGCATTTGACAAAGTTCCATAGAGAAGTGGTGATAGCAGTCTGTTTCCTGGGTTGTCTTCTAGGTTTCTGTCCCTCTCTGACTTTCCTAGTCCCATTGTCCAGAAGAGTGGCTTTAATAAAAATGGTGTGAGACGATGAAAGCATGTAGCACAATAACCTCTCAAGTATGATCTTTTCAGTAGAATTATGTGCTCCATTTCAAAGCCCTCTTCTTTGGAAGAAAAGGCATATTCCTAGAAAGGAATAACTGAGAAATAGTCTATTATTCCTGCAAATAGTGTCACAGGTAAGCTAGGAAACCAGCTCTCAGCAAACCTGAAACCAAATGTCAAAACACATGTGGTATCCCATAAAACTTTATCATTGAAAATGTGTTTTCTAGAAACTTCTGATTTTCTATGCAACTGTATCAAGTGATACTAGATTCAATATAAATTAACTGTAGACTTTCAACAGTCCAGTCTTTAAAACAATACCTCCAACAGACAGGGAGAAATATATAACCTAAAAGAGTGAATACAGGCACAATAATGGCCTATTAACTATATTTCCAAACCTGAGTGGTTCCTCTGCCTCAATGCTGCTAATTTGGTGGAATTAATATAGTTAATCTTTAGGAATTTAAGTCCCTAGTTCCAGATCTAAATACAACAGTTTTAATTCACTTTTCACTTGACCTCATATTAAGCCCAAATACAGTTAAGCCACTTTGCCATTACCAATTTCATAGGTTAAAAATAATACACAGGGCAGGTCAGTCTTGGAATGGAAAGGTCATTTACATGCTTCACTAAAATAGCTATTGAATATTCTTATAAGAGGTTGCTTTTCTCATAATTCCAACTCTGATATATCATTGTAAAATGGTTGAAACTGAAGGGAAGAATTTATTTAGAATCTTTTAACCATTCCCTGTAATTTGTCCCAAAATTTAACTATAAAAATTTCCAAACGTACAGGAAAGTTGAAAGAATTGTAACCATCCATATAGCTAACACTGATATTCTACAATTAATATTTTTCTATTTTGACATATTACATATCTATCCATCAAACTAGCCTTCTGTTTATCTATCCATTCATATTTTGTTGTAATTCAGTTAGTTGCAGATATCAGTACATGTCACCTCTAAACATTTCAGCATGTAGATCATTAACCAGAGTTTATTATCTGATTAACTATTTTATTTTAGGTAAAATTTATCCATTCTTTGAGTTTTGAAATTTTTTATACTTGGATAACCAAAATCCCTATCAAAATAAAGACAATGTAACTCTAGAAAATTTCTCTCATGTCCCTTCTCAGTCAATCTCCACTGCAAACAGCTCCAGAGGCAATTACTACCATGATTATTTTTACCATGTATTTGTTTTCTCTGTTCTTAAAATTCATATAAGCAAATTATATGATATGATCCTTCGTATAAAGCTTCCTTTTACACAGCATAATGTTAAGAAGAATTTATCCGTGTTGGTGCTTGAATCAGTTGTTCATTCTTTTTATTGCTGAAATCTTTCCATTGGATGAATATACAATGGTTCAGCTTTCCATCCTCTTGTCCAGTTTTGTACTACTCTGAATTGAGCTATAGTGAGCATTTCTGTACAAAAATTTTGCTGATCTAGGCTTTCATTTATCTAGGGAGAATATCTAGGAATGGAATTTCAGGGTCCCAGGGTAGGCATATGTTTAGCTTTATATTAAGTTACCAGAGATTTTTCCTGAGTCGTTATACCATTTTATACTCCACCAAATGTATGAGAGCACTAGTTTCTCCTCTTTACTTTCAGACAATCTGGTGGGGAGATAATGGGATCTCACCGTGGTTTTATTTGTACTTTCCTGATGAAAAATAATATGAGTACTTTTTCATGTACTTATCAGGTATATACCTTCGTTTGGGGAGCATCTATTCAAGTATTTTGCCTGTATTTAACTGGGTTGGTTGCATTTTTATTCTTGAGGGGTTCTATATACATTCCTGATAGGAACCAGTCATAATTTTTGCAAATACTTTCTCCCAGTCTTTGACTTGCCTATTTGTTTTCCTAATGATGATTTTTGATGGAAAAATTTTTAATTTTGATGAAGTCTAACATTTTCTTTAAAAGATCATTGTTTTTTGTGCTTGAAGAGATTTGCCTATCAGCAAGACAAAACATTTCCATTTAATGTTTTCTTTCGGAAATTCATGATTTGAACTTTTATGTGTAAGTCTAAGATTCCCCTCAAATAATTTACTCTTATGTGTGGTGAGAGATAGAGTTTAGTCTCTCACTGTATCTCTTTGTCTCTCTGTGTCATTCTCTCTCAATAGGTAGATGAAAGAATAATCCTGGAACAACTATATATCATTGTTCAGAGTCATTTGTTGAAAAGAATATGGTTTTCCCACATATAGTCTTACCCCTTTGTTAAAAATCAGATGACCAATTAACCATATATATGTGAGGATTTGTTCTTTTTTTCTGTATTTTCTGTTTTGTCCCATTGATCCACATGTGTACCTTTTCACTGGTACCACATTGTCTTGATTAATATCACTTTATGAAGAGTCTTAAAATAAAAATAAATATTCCAACTTTGTTCTTTTTAAAAATGTTTTGCAAATTCAATCTAAACTGTCCTTTAAATTGAGTTTCCATATACTTTAGAAGAGATAGAGATTGCAGGATTTTCTGTCTTGGCTACTGTTTGCTGGGCTGCAGTTTGACAGTGATGCTGTCCTCTTCTCAAAGCCACAGTTCCTTTTTCTTATAGCTACAGCTACATTCATCCTGGATTATGTCCTCCAGCTCTTACTCTTTCAGACCAATGAGTGGTAACAATTCACTGCTGTTGATTTTTGCCTTCCCTTGTTGATTATTCTTAATTCTGTCCATACTTCTGTAAATGGTCCTGTCATTAAATGTTCAGTACAGATCTTCTTCAACCACTATATTTAAATCTTTACAAGGCTAGCTCCTTTATCTTTTTTTTTTTCATTAAAAAATTTGTTTTTACTGGAGTATAGTTTAAAAAACTACTGGAGGAGGGAATGGCAAACCACCCCAGTATACTTGCCATGAGAACCTCATGAACTGCATAAAAAAAAAAAGATATGACACCAAAAGTTAAGGTGAGTCTCCAAGGTTAGAAGGTGTCTAATGGGGAAAAGTGGAGGATAACCACTAATAGCTCTAGAAAGAATAAAGCAGCTGGGTCAAAGCAGAAACAATTCTCAGTTGTGGATATGTCTGGTGATGAAAGCAAAATTCGATGCTGCAAAGAATAGTATTGCATAGGAACCTGAAATGTTAGATCCATGAATCAAGGTAAATTGGACATAGTCAAGCAGGAGATGGTAAGAATAAACATCAACATACTAAGAGTCAGTGAGCTAAACGGAAATGGGTGAATTTAATTCAGATGACCATTATATCTACTATTGTGGGCAAGAATCCCATAGAAGAAATGGAGTAGCCCTCATAATCAATGAAAGAGTGCAAAATGCAGTACTTGGGTACATCCACAAAAATGAAAGAATGATCTCGGTCAGTTTCCAAGGCAAGCCATTCAACATTACAGTTATTGAAGTCTATGCCTCTACTATTGGTGGTGAAGAAGCTGACATTGATCTACGTTCTATGAAGACCTAGAAGACTTCTGAAAACTGAACACCAAAAAAAAAAAGTTATATTCATCATTGGGGATTGGAATGTAAAAGAAGGAAGCTAAGAGATACCTGCAGTAACAGCCAAGTTTGGCCTTGGAGTACAAAATGAAGCAGCTGCTGCGGCTGCTGCTAAGTCACTTCAGTCGTGTCTGACTCTGTGCAACCCCATAGACAGCAGCCCACCAGGCTCCCCCGTCCCTGGGATTCTCCAGGCAAGAACACTGGAGTGGGTTGCCATTTCCTTCTCCAATGTATGAAAGTGAAAAGAGAAAGTGAAGTCACTCAGTTGTGTCTGACTCTTAGCAACGCCATGGACTGCAGGGCAGAGGCTAACTGAATTCTGCCAAGAGAACACAGTAGTCATATCAAACACCTTTTTGCAACAATACAAGAGATGATTTTATACATGGATATCACCAAATGGTCAGTACCAAAATCAAATCGTTTACATTCTTTGTAGCCAAAGATAGAGAAGCTATAGTCAGCAAAAACAAGACCTGGAGCTGACTGTGGCTCAGATCATCAGGTTCTCATTGCAAAATTCAGGCTTAAATTAAATAAAGTGGGGGAAACCACTAGGCCAGCCACATATGACTTAAATCAAATCCCCTCTGAATATGCAGGGGAGGTTATGAATAAATTCAAGGGATTAGATTTCTTCAAGAAAATCAGAGATACAAAGGGAACATTTCATTCTAAGATGGACACAAAAAGGGACAGAAGTGGTATGGACCTAACAGAAGCTGAAGAAGAAGTGGCAAGAATACACAGAAAAGCTATACAAAAAATCTTCATGACCCAGATAAGCACGATGGTGTGATCACTCACCTAGAGCCATAAATCCTGGAATGCAAAGTCAAGTGGGCCTTAGAAAGCATCACTACAAACAAAGATAGTGGAGGTGACAGAATTCCAGTTCAGCTATTTCAAATCCTAAAAGATGATGCTGTGAAAGTGATGCCCTCAATATGCCAGCAAATTTGGAAAACTCAGCAGTGGCCACAGGACTGGAAAAGGTCCTCATTCCAATTCCCAAGGAGGGCAGTACTAAAGAACGTTCAAACTGTCCGAGAGTTGCACTCATCTCCCTTGCTAGTAAGGTCATGCTTAAAATTTTGAATGCTAGACTTACGCATTACACAAACCAAGAGTTTCCAGACCTTCAACCTATGTTTAGAAAAGGCAGAGGAACCAGAGATCAAATTGCCAACATCCACTGGATCATAGACAAAGCAAGGGAATTTGAGAAAAAACATTTACCTCTGTTTCATCAACTACACTACAGTCTTTAACTGTGGATCATAACAAACTGTGGAAAGCTCTTAAGGAGATGGAAATACCAGACCATCTTACCTGTCTCCTGAGAAACCTGTTTGTGGGTCAAGAAGCAACAGTTAAAACCCTGTATTGAACAACTTATTGGTTTGGTTCAAGACTAAGAAAGGAGCACAGCAGGGCTGTCTGTCTCACCCTTTTAACTTATATGCTTAGCACGTTGTGAGTAATGCCAGGCAGGATGAATTATAAGCTAGAATCAAGATAGGCAGGAGACATATTAACAACCTCAGATATGCGGATGATACCACTCTAATGGCAGAAAGTGAAGGCAAACTAAAGAACCTCTTGATGAGAGTGAAGGAGGAGATTGAAAAGCTGTCTTAAAACTAAATATTATAAAAACTAAGATCATGGCACTCAGCCCCATTACTTTATGGCAAATAGAAGGGGAAAAGTTGCAAGCAATGACAGATTTCTTCTTCTTGGGCTCTAAAATCACTGTGGATGGTGGGACCAGCCATGAAATCAGAAGACCATGGCTTCTTGGCAGAAAAGCTATGGTAAACAGTTGAAAAGCAGAGACATCACTCTGCCGACAAAGGTCTGTATAGTCAAGACTATGGTCTTCCCAGTGGTGATGTACAGTTGTAAGAGCTGGACCGTAAAGAAGGCAGAGCACAAAAAATGATGCTTTTGAACTGTGTGTTGGAGAAGACACTTGAGAGTCCCTTGACAGCTACAAGATCAAACCAGTCAATCTTAAAGGAAATCAACCCTAAGTATTCACTGGAAGGACTGATGCTGAAGCTGAGCTCCAGTATTTTGGTCTCCTGATATGAACAGTCAACTCATTAGAAAAGTCCCTGATCCTGGGAAAGATTGAGGGCAGAAGGAGAAGAGGGCATCAGAGGATGAGATAACTGGATGGCATCACTGATACAATGGACATGAACTTGGGCAAACTCCAGGAGATGGTGAGAGACAGGAAGGCTAGGCATGCTGCAGCCCATGGGGTCACAAAAGAGTCAAATATGACTGGGTGACTGAACAACCAATAGTTGCTTTATAAACCTGTGTTAGTTTCAGGTATACAACAAAGTGAATCAGTTATAGATATACATGTATCCAGACTTTTTTATTTTTAGAATGATATCCCATAGAGGCCTTTACAAAGTATTGAGTAATCTTCCCTGTGCCATATAGCAAGTTCTCATTAGTTATCTATTTTATAGATAATAGTATATATATGTGTATGTGTGTGTGTGTGTGTGTGTGTGTGTCAGTCCAAATCTCCTAATTTTTCCCTTCACCTGTCCTTATCCCCTGGTAACCATAAGCTTGTTTCTACATCCATGACTCTTTGGTTTTGTAACTTCATTCACTGCATCTTTTTTTTAAGATTCCACACATAAGTGATATCATATGACATTTGTCTAGGTCTGACTTACTATACTCAGTATAACAATCTCTAGGTCTACCCATGTTGCTGCAAATGGCATTATTTTGTTCTATTTAATGGCTGAGTAATATTCCATTGTATATACGTACCACATCTTCTTTATCCACTTCTCTGTTGATGGACATTTAACACCAATTTAAATATCCCTTCTTTAGAGGTGACCAACCTCTCCATTAAGGTAAATCCAACACCTCTCATGCTTATCTACATTCCTATACTTTTTTATCGCAGAATTTTGCTCAATTTTTTCATAACACCAGAATTCCTTACTGTTTCTCTGTTTACCTTGTATTGCCAGTATAATAATCTAGATAGTAAATTCTAAAAGGGCATGAATTATATCTATTTCATTCATTGCTACATAACCAGTAAATATCAAAGTGCTTAGCAAATATAAGCCAATCAAAGAAATATCTATTGATTTGGCAGCACCTTAAGAAAGAATTTTGAAAGATTTTGTGCTGAGAGGTTCCACTGAATTTCTGTAGTAGTAATTAAACCCATCACTGTTAACAATATAGAAGGTGAAAAAGTACACAGCAATTATCTCACTTCAAGGGACAATAGGTTAGTGGGGAAGATGAAATACATAAAGAAGGATATAAAATCCTTTCAAGAATTTTCATATAACAAATAATTCAGCTCTGTAAAATAAAATTCAAAAAGTATTCATACCACTAAAAGACAGGCAAATAAATACTCTAAAAAATAAGATAGGTTTTTAACANAAATACATAAAGAAGGATATAAAATCCTTTCAAGAATTTTCATATAACAAATAATTCAGCTCTGTAAAATAAAATTCAAAAAGTATTCATACCACTAAAAAACAGGCAAATAAATACTCTAAAAAATAAGATAGGTTTTTAACAATGTATAAATACCAGCAAATGATTTTTTCCTACCTTGAGATCTATTTTTCTGTATTTAAGAAGAGTAATTCTTTCCTAAGTGATTTTGAGTGTTTAGAAAAATGCTTAGAATTCCTCAGGGAATTTAGGAGAGACTAGGATGCCTTTTGAAGCCACCACTATGCCCTTAAAAAGAAACTGAGACTACTTCTCGTCTCAGACCTTTGAAGAAAAGTTGCACCCCATAAGACATTCTCTCTGGACTTTGATCACCTCCTAGGAGGTCTTACTTCCTTTTCAAATTTTATTAATTATGAATTCTACTACTTAATCTTCTTAAAATACAATATTCTTCATGTGTTCCTATGAAAGTATCTGAAACTGTTTTTCCTGCCTCTTGTATCAAATCTGACTCCAAATTATTTAGAAGTTATTTAAAGTCTTCAACCAAGTGGTAAACCCAGCTTCTCCACTTCCCCATCACATCTAAGGTCAAACAAACCAGTGTCAAGACTATACACACTGTACGCTTTCTGCCAGTGTCCTATTCATGCAGTACCCCATCACACCTTGCCCTATCCATCCCTGCCAAATGATGTGTTCTTTCTTTTTTCTGCTAAGTGATTCTTGGAATTTCTTCCAGATCATAGCTCGCATAATTCATGAGGAATATTTTGATTATCCCAATCAACCTATAATGATCTTTTAATTAGTTCAGTTTCCCATGATAATCAATAATTATCAATAAATATGTACTGAGTGTCTATCACATTAAGCACACCTAACACAGACCCTGCATATACAAAGAGGCAGAAGATCCAGGGAGCTCAAATTCAGGGAGTTTTATTTATGCTCATCTAGAAAGAGAAACAACAATGCAAAGTCACAAAAAGCATCCTGAGAGGTAACTACCCAACTATGCAGTTACTCAAATCTTAGAATTGCTTTCAAGAACTTTTATATAATCTTTCTTCCCAATAGATGATTTCTCAAATGTTAGAAATCACATATTTTTGTTTTACAGTAAAAGAAAATATATTGAATTAAATAATAGCTAATGCTATGCGCTTACTATGTGAAATATGCTTTTCTAAACACTCTACATGTATTAACTCATTTAAACTATCAGAAAGGATGCTGCTTTCATTTGACAGATCAGAAAATAGAGATATAGTAAGATATAAAACAAGCCAGGCTTCAGCAATACGTGAACCGTGAACTTCCAGATGTTCAAGATGGTTTTAGAAAAGGCAGAGGAACCAGAG
>SJYW01055153.1:0-25825 GCA_006410735.1 Raphicerus campestris
GTCTCTTCCCAATGACTGAAGGGGCATTTGGAGGTGTTTGCTTGTCTTCAGATGATCCTGAGAGATAGCTAGGAACAGATGTACAACAAACGATTCAGACCCATTAGGCATCATGGTGTAGCATTTGAAGCATCATTTCAAGTTGTTCGTTTCTTCTAAAATGTATGGTCTCAGTAAAGACAGTTGTAGTCTCTTTTGTAAATAGGATCAGTGAAAGAACTAAAATTGTCCATCTGTCCATTAAAGAACTGGAATGTGAGACCCACCCCCCAAAGTGGCTTCCTAGAGACTATGCATTTTATTTTATTTTATTTTTATTTATTTATTTGGCTGTGTTGGGTCTTAGTTGCAGAACGTGGAATCTTCGCTTTTTCGCTGCGGTATGCAGACTCTTGGTTGCAGCGTATGGGATCCAGTTCCCTGACCGGGGATCGAAGCCTGGCCCTCTGCTTTAGGAGTGCAGAGTCTTAGCCACTGTACCACCAGGGGAATCCTGAGACTGTGTATTTTAGAATGGTGCAAAAAGCAAAGCCACGGAAAGGACAAATTTAATGCCGTGTACCTGAAGGCAGTGGCACTCTACTCCAGTACTCTTGCCTGGAAAATCCCATGGATGGAGGAGCCTGGTAGGCTGCAGTCCATGGGGTCGTGAAGAGTCGGACACGACTGAGCGACTTAGTTTCACTTCTCACTTTCATGCATTGGAGAAGGAAAAGGCAATCCACTCCAGTGTTCTTGCCTGGAGAATCCCAGGGACGGGGGGAGCCTCACGGACTGCTGTCTATGGGGTCACACAGAGTCGGACACGACTGAAGTGACTTAGCAGCAGCAAAGGTAGGGAGTTGATCTCTACCCTCATTGGTTAGACAGTCACTGTGAAGTATTTCAGTAATTGCAGGTGGCAGCTCGTGCTTCCTTTGCTCAATGATTTTTCATAACAGTAGAGTAGGCAGAGGTCAGACAGCACTCTCTAATGGCTACAATATACCTGGTCTTATCCAATCAGGTGCCAGGTACTCTCCTTAACTACAACTAAAGAATTCCTTTAACTCAGAATTCAGAGAAAAGGCAAGTCTCACTTCGGTAGCAAAGAACCAAAGTTATATGTAGGCATGACTATGCATAGGTCACGTAAAAAACTGGAAACAGGTATAGAGAAACTATAATATGCAGTGATGAGGAGCTTGCAGGTGTTGATTACCAATTCCTCCCCTCACTGAGCTGTGGTGAAACCCATGGTCAGAAGCTCCCAGGGCTGAGCCCAGTCTGGCTCTAACCAGAGCCTCCTCTTTCACTGCGACACTGATTCCCTTTTGTCCTCTGATCCCTGCATCCCTTCCTGGTTTGTGCTCTTTGAATCGCACTGTCAATTACTCTAAGACACAGTTAATATCCTAATTACAAAGGAGTCTCCGCTTCACCAGCCTCCGTTCCCGAAAGAATCACGCCCAGATGTCACCCACTGCATTTCTGTTGCTCTAGCACTTTCTGACCTTTGTGCTCATTTGAGAAATCTCTGAAAATGCTGAAGGTATCACTCCCCCTCAGTGGAAATACTCTTTGGGAAAATTCCCAGTAACACTGTATTTCCTTCCCTGCTATGGCAACCAGGGTTTATAAGGCCTGCTTGCTTTAGGGGAAGAACAGCTTTCAGACTAAATGTCTCCTTCACATAGTAAATCATGGATGGTTTTCTGCATCAAACTATCCAACTCCAGTGTCAGTCTATTGAAGAGAAAGCACTGTGGTGCCTGGTTGATGTCTCCTATTTACCTCCTTAAATTTCATGTCGTGGTGGGGCTGGCGGTTCGGCGGTCTCTCCTTCAGGTCCAGGACAGTCTTGGTTTGTCCTTCATTTCACTTATCTGGACTTTCTCTCCTCCCGCCCCCACTGTTTTGTTTTGTTTTTTGTTTTGGTATCATACAGATTTCTGGTTTGTGAACTCTGAAACCATATTTTACAAATCAGTAAGACATGTGACATGAAAAAAAGATTTTTTTTTCTGATTGGTACATGTACTTTACAGAAGGTTTCTTAAAATGAAATCAGATTATCTATACATTGGGGGAAAATCAACTGTTAAAAATTTAAGATTACAGGGACTTCCCTGCTGGTCCAGTGGTTAACACCTCACCTTCCAATGCAGAGGGTGTCGGTTCGATCCCTGGTCGGGGAGCTAAGATCCCATATGCACTATGGCCAAGAAACCAGGACATAAACAACATAAATAAATTCAATAAAGACTTAATTTCTTAAAAAAAAAATAATTTAAGATTACATAATATAGACACTGCCCGAAGAAGATGCAGATATGAAGAGTCTCCCTCTAACATGCCCAGAGTGAAATGTATTATCAGCTGTTAGACTTACAACTTATTTTTGCAAAAAATAATAATAGTAATTCCTTCCCTGAGCTTATATACATGAGAGAAATAACCAAGATGCTTCACTTTTCAAAATATATTGATAGGGCTTCCCTGGTAGCCCAGTGGTTAAGAATCTTCCCTCCAGTACAGGGGACACAGGTGTGATCCTTGGCAAAGGATTTGATTCTTAGCAAACTACGACCTCATATGCCATGGGACAGCTAAACCTGTGTACCACAAATCAGAAGACCCCGCGCACTGCAGGGAAGGCCCCGGACAGTGTTACATACACAATATACTGACGGTACAACCCGCAGTCCTATAACCAGAAAGAACTAGCATCTTCAAGCCAGTTTTTTCCACTGTGTAGGGAGAATGGGTTAGAATTTTTTTTTTTCAGAGTCACTATTCCCAGCATGGTAGACAGTATGCAAATCCTAGAAAGTTTATTTTGCTTAAAGTGTGAGCATTTCCCCTCCAGATTAACTGTGCTGTTGAAACCAAACCTGTAATTACTGTTATCTAATAGGTTTATAGCGTGCCATGCACTATTTGCAAGGAATTTTTTCACTACTCATTGAGAAACACAATTCAATGTTGAAAAGGAGCTCTTTTCCCTTGATATGGGAAAAGAGGCTATGCAAGGGCAAAAACAGTCTTTTTCCTCCAGATTTGTGTTCTGTCTACCCAGAGTTGAAGTATGTTCCTACCCAGGAACAGAGTATGATCGTTCTCTGTGAATTTATTACATGAAAAGAATTTGATCTTTTTTAATGGGTGGGAATGCCTTATTTTCAGCTTATGTCCATGACCTCATGGGAATTGTAAAAGTGGAAGAAAACCCTCCCAGGGAAAAGCCCTGTAGGTCAGAATTAATTAAATCATCAAGGAATTTTCATCCATCCTTTCCAGGGTCAAGTCTAAATCTGTAACAAGAAGTCTGCACACAGCACAGGTAGGGATCTAGGAGCAAAGGAGACGGGGGGAGAGGGACCACATCCTCCTGGGACTTGATGTAGCCCCTGTTGTTACAGTAAAGAATCCACCTGCCAAGCAGGCAGTTTGGGTGTGATCCCTGGGTTGGGAAGATCCCCTGGAGAAGGAAATGGCAACCCACTCCGGTATTCTTCCCTGGGAAATCTCATGGACAGAGGAGCCTGGTGGGCTACAGTCTATGGGTTCACAAAGAGTGGGACCCCACTTAACCACTAAACCATCACCACCACCTGTTGCTGTATAAATGGGCAGGCTGGGCCACCAGACCAAATACGGTTGGCATTCTGTTTGGGCCACTGTGCTTCTGTGTAGATAAAGAAAACTTAGGGGAAAAGCTGAGCCAAAAGCAAGAAGGTAGACATTCCTTAGGAGGAGGCAACCAATGGGGGAGGGACTGTTTCCTTCTCAGGAAGTTATGAAATCTCATCTGTAAAACACAGTCATATTTTTGTTATTACTTGATTTAACACTTGAAGAAGTTAGCCCAAGCCAGCTGTGACTCTCAGGCTGCCCTGCTCATTAAAATCCCCCTCCACCCCCTTGAATTCAGACCCCCTTTCATCATTACTGGATGTCCCCTGACCTGTTGTCCCTGAGTTGACGCCATGTGATTCAGGGATGTGCCTGTGCAGTGCTCCCAAGAAGTTTCTTCTTAAGAGTGTATTTTATACCTACAAAAGTGAAAATTCACTACAGAAATTTTGGGAAATTCTGAGAAGTACAAATTAAAAATACAAGGCACAGTAATTGTATTATCTGTACACTGTGCCATTGTTAACACAGTAGCACTAAAAAAAAAAAAAAGTTTTTTTAAGCATTCAAAGTGATCCTGAAGATAGCAGGTGTGGAGGTGTCCAGAACCTTCCCTTGAGGGCAAAGGTCATATCTTCTCTGTCTCAGGGCCCTGCTAGCTGGCTCAGCACCCAGCATGCAGGAGACACACTGTTTTTTCATAAGAAGACTCTAGAATTGAGTCCAGAAAAGAATTGTGTTGGTGCTTTTTCTTAAGTAGCAACTATAAAATATATTTCTCAATTATGACCTTTTTCTGAAATTGTTTAGAGATGCCAAACACTTGTTCATAAGTGATTTGGGGTCTAAGGGTTGATGAGAATATGAGACGTTTCTAGGGCTCCGCTCGAATGATAAGTGTACTTAAATTTTTGTAACATTTCTTTGGCACGCAGGGCAGGAAGATACCTACTTGGGGCAGTGGACTCTCAGTGGGTGAGCTGAGCCCAGGTCTGCTTGAGAAGGGACGGGCGGGGGTCTCCCCAGGCTGGGGCCTCCCCACCCTCCTGCAGTATTTGATTCAAAGGAGGTGCAGTTTGAAGAGGGGTAGGGGAGGGGCCAGATTGGTTAGTATCCGGGTCTCATAACCCATCAGGGCCTGTACATGGACCATGTATCCCTGCACGGAGCAGCGCCCGTAAACAGATTACAGAACTGCCATTTGTTAATCCCAAAACAGTTTTCTGTCATTTAATTAGAAAATTCATCTTATTTTGCCTCCAGGCCTTGTAGCCTTATTGCATTTGCACATATTTCAAAATGTTTCAAGTACTGACCAGATAACATTAATGAATATATTAGATAGGCAAACGCTTTTAAGCAAAAAGTAATAAACATGCTTCTGTGTGTGTGTGTGTGTGTGTGTGTGTGTGTATGTGTGTGTGTATATATATATATAAATTGTTAATTCCGTCTGGAGCCAAACAGGTAATTTTCCCTTCAGCATTTTTTTTCAGTCAGCTAAGACAGGTTGGCCTAAGAGTGCAGTCAGCCTGTCTGCAGACTCCGGCTCGACTTGCATACCAGGGTCAGAGTTTTTTCAGAAACAGACAGCGAGATGATCTGATTGGCTCTGGTCCAGAGCACGGTCACAAGGGCCTCTTTGATGAAAGGGTCCTTGGTAAGTCCTGTACCAAAAGCAGCCTGCCACCCTCCTTTCAAAGATATCTATTTAAAGTAATTCCAAGAAAGGGGAAAAAAAAAAAAAAACAGTGAGAAAAAGAAAGAGGGAAGGGGGAGAGAGAGAGGAGTTACCACAAGAATAATTATGCTCCCTGGCATAGAGAAAGGGGGAAAAGTTATTACAAGTGAACTGCTGGATGTTGAAGTAACTGGTTGGCAACTCTGCAAAAACATAAGGAATGTGCAATTAAACTCATTAAAACATCATCATTATGCTTATCAATCTTTCTCCAAAAGGGGTGGGGTGGAGCCGTGTGTTAAGGCATGACTGCTTTTGCAGATAAAGATCCAAGACTACCTAGCTGCTTCTCTCAGCAAACAGCATCAGCTCTTCTGTTCCCCGAGGCACCTCCAGGCTCATGCACGTGCGGTGGTGGGTGCCTTCTGGGACGAGTATCCGGGAGGCTGGCTCCTCTCGGCCAGCAGGCTTCCTTGTGATAGGATCCCCATCAGACAGGCAAGTCTTGATGAGCACCTGCTGTATGCCCAACACTGGTGGTCAGGGAAATTCAGAAATATACAGGATGTGAGCCCGGCCCTCCAGCTAGTGTAGCTGGGGAGGTGAGACCGAAGTCATTCATTCATTAAGCAGAGAAGATATATTGAGAGGCAGCCCTGGGTGGGCACTCCTTTGGGTGCTCAGGTGCCAAGATGACCCAAGGTGGACACGGCCCCCACCCTCACCATTCAGCAGAAAGTCAGTCCGTCAGGCCCAAGTTCAGTGACGCAGAATTGCTACTCGACCAGTGCTGGGAGGGGAAGGTCAGGGTTCAGTGGGAGGACAGGTAGGAGCACAGCTTGCTCATTTTCCACGTTCAGTGTTAAGCTCCTTAAGGAGCTCTTTTGTCTTTTATGGTCACTTTTTCTCTTTCTTTGCTGCTACCATTTTGTAATGGCATTTTTAATATGAAAACAGTTTAGGGAAGATCACATACAGTGAAGTATAAAAAGAAAATGTTAAATTATCCATAATCTGAACACCTAAAGAGACCCTTCTGACCTTTAGATACATCCTCTTCCAATCTTTTGTTTCTAGTTTTGCTTTCTCACAAAATCAAAGAAATAGAATTATTTTTCCACTTGACATAATGTGAACATTTTCCATATCATTGACCGTGCTTCAAATCACTGTTTTAGAATATCTGCACAGTTTAACTGATATTATACTACTGGATGTTTTATTTGTCTATAGTTCTTCACCATTATACATAATACTTCCCTGAGCATCTTTGTATATAACAATTGTCATTTATTTCATAGCCAAACAGTTATTTTCAAATAGTGTTTATACAGTAACCACCTGTAAAATCAAGAAAAGTTGTATAAGACAGAACAGAAAGTGTGGGCCCCACACTGGAGCTGAGTAAATCTGGAAAACAGGTTATTCGCTGGGGATTAGCACAAGCAGGAAGGCTCATAGAGAAGGTGTGACTTGAACTAGGATGGTCTCTCTCTTTTTTTTTTTTTAAACAATTTTATTAATTTGTTCATTTTGGGCTGTATACCTCTCTGTTGCTACAGGGGGTTTTTTCTAGTTGTGGTGAGTGGGAACTGCACCCCAGTTACTGTACATGGGCTTCTCATTCCAGTGGCTTCTCTTGCTATGGAGCACAGGCTCTAGGCCACGTGGGCTTCAGTAGCTGTGGCTCCAGGTCTCGAGAGCTGTATAGTTGTGGCACATGGGGCTTAGTTGCCCCGCAGCATGTGGTATCCTCCCAGGCTAGGAACTGAGCCTGTGTCCCTTGCATTGGCAGGCGGATTCTTTACCACCGAGCCACTGAAGCCCGGATGGTCTCATTTTTAAAGTCTTACAATACTGTGGATTGTCTCAAAACCCCTTGTTTTGAGCAACTTTCTTCTGAGCATCTGGAAGGAGCACCCCTTTTTCTCCTCCAGCTCAATCCTGGCAGACTGGTCATCCATGTCGCCACTATATCCCTAGTTCCAGAGTCCACAAATATTTCTCTGCTTTAGAATCACCCCAGGGTGTGGGTTGGAAAGCCCGATTCCTGGGCCTCATCCCACACCTGCGAAATCAAAACCTGTGGAGGGGGGTCTGGGAATTTGCAGTTTTTAAATGCACGTCAAGGTAGTTCCAGTGCAAGGGGCTCAGTGACCCAGCGAGGCAGGAGGACATGCTGGCTGTATCCGTGATGCTGGACACACAGTAGCCAAGAGGGAGGGCTCCTGTCAGAATGGGCCCAGCCCCTGGGCTTGCCTTCACCAGTTTTGTGTCCTATGCCAGTCTCTCCCTCTTCTGTAAAAGGAAGATAATGATTGGAGATCGCTCCAAGAGTAGTTGTGGGGGTGAAATGAAGTGCTTAAGATCCAACTCAGAGCCAGTACCCCATGGACATTTTTGGTGGCTGTGGGCTTCCCAGGTGGCACTAGTGGTGTAGAACTCGCCTGCCAGTGCAGGAGACATAAGAGTCACGGGTTCAGTCCCTGGGTCGGGAAGATCCCCTGGAGGAGGGCATGGCAGCCCACTCCAGTATTCTTGCCTGGAGAATCCCATGGACAGAGGATTCTGGCAGGCTCTGGGGTCCATGGGGTCACAAAGAATCAGACACCACTGGAGCGACTTAGCACGCACACATACACATTTTTCATATATATCCTTTATTTTTAAAACCTGAGCAGTCCATAGGCCTCCTGGCTTAGCCTTTAGTCTTTCTTGGCTGGAGCTGAGCTCACCAGTGAGACCTTTTTTGTACAAGTGGCCTCAGAGATCAGTGACCCTCCTGCAAGAGGCTCCTGCGGAAGCGCTGTTGCCCACTCCACTTCCCTGGGCCTCCTGGCTATGGCAGGGGAGCTGGGGCATCTGATTGGTAGAAATGCATCCTTGGTTGGAAGCCAAGTTAAGCTAAGGTGGGAGGGAAAGATAAGCCTAAGGAAATGCTGATGCAGAGAGGTGTGACTGGAGAAACACCAGCCCCCTTCAGGACTGGAGAGCCAGCTTGAACTTTAATTCCTGGTTTGATCAAGGTAGTGTAAAAATGGACCCCAAAGGTCTTTAGATGGAAAACTAGGTTTTAGGTTTCACATATTAGCTGTAGTTAAAGCCAAATGTTCATTCCACTCAAATTGTGTGGGTGGATCACTTTCCTCCCACTGTTGAAGTATCGTGTTTTTAGCTGCTAATAAACTTAATAGAATCCATTTCTTATTTCCCCTGGTGTATTAAGTCCATTCACATGCCCTGCTGAACCAACGCTTAGTGACACTGTGCTAGAAAGTATTTTTGTTGGAAACAGACAACGGACACAGTTCAGCTGCAAAACACGTCTCAAAAAGGCTTCTTTTCTCCAGTCTCCAGCTTGCAAAGAGTCATTTGAATTCAGGGAATCCTCCCAGTCAACCAGAACACCTACACAAAGTAAGAAAGAATTTTGTTTTATTGATTCAAGAAGCAGATTCAAAGAAACTGCATGCTTCTCTGCACCCACAGAAGCTCCCACCTGTCCATCTCCCACCCCTACCCCCAAATTCTCATTGCAATGAATGGCACCAAGTTTCCTCACTGTCCCAACACTCCAAGGCTACCCAGATCAGAAGAGTCAGGGTGCATTTCCAGGGTCCAGGCAACCCCGTCTCTTCTCAGTGAAAGTCGCTCAATCGTGTCCGACTCTTTGCATCCCCATGGACTATACGGTCCATGGAATTCTCAAGGCCAGAATACTGAAGTGGGTAGCCTTTCCTTTCTCTAGGGGATCTTTCCAACCCAGGGATCGAACCCAGGTCTCCAGCATTGCAGGTGGATTCTTTACCAGCTGAGCCACAAGGGAAGCCCAAGCACTGGAGTGGGTAACCTATCCCTCCTCCAGAGGATCTTCCCAACCCAGGAATTGAACCGGAGTCTCCTGCATTGCAGGCGTATTCTTTGCCAGCTGAGCTATGAGGGAAGCACTCTCAGAGTGCTTGGTGATTGAAGGTGAGTGCTGTAAGAAATGGACATGAAGAGCAGTGTAGGGAATACTGGATTCTTCTAAGACTGAATTGAAAAGAAATAAAAATGGGGAATCATAAAGCTATAGATATAGACAAGGAGAATATGCAGAAGTTCTCAGGGAGACATGGAATTCAAGGAGGTAGGCATAGACATTTGACAGTTTCAATCATTCTATTCTAAAATTTCAAAACGTGATATCAAGACCACCAGGATGTGTTGTTTGTGGTGTGTTGGTTATCAGTAAGTGTGTGCTGGGACATGGATCGAGATGAGCTTTTAAGAAAATGCATAAAGTTGGGAACAATCCAGATGTTTGTCAATTAATGATATTGATTAAGTTCCCATTTGATTTAAGAAGGCAAAAGTAGGACACAGCACCTCCCTTGTCAGTCCTGCTCTGTTTTGGTAACCGGTAAACCCACATCCTGAGTTGGGGTTCCCTGGTGGCTCAGGCAGTAAAGAGTCCACCTGCAGTGAAGGAAACCCAGGTTCGATGCCTGGGTTAGGAAAATCCCCTGGAGAAGGAAAGAGCAACCCACTCCAGTGTTCTTGCCTGGAGAGTAACGTGAACAGAGGAGGCAGGTGGGCTACAGTTAACAGGGTCACAGTCAGACATGACTTAGTGACTAAGCCAGAACAAAAACCCATTTCACATGTGAGCATAAATTTTTCTTTCTTACTTTTAAGTTTAAAAAAATATAATGCCAACCTCCTAACCAGGTTTATGTATACCAGGACTGTAAGTTGTAAGGAATCTGTTGCTTTTTTCACTAAGTGATTGTGAGATCTTTGCTCTGCCATAAGGTGAGAACTAGAAAATTGTAATGCCATGCCCATGTTTGCTGAAGTGATCACCCTTGATTCTGTGGGGCTTCTCTCCTGGGATAATCAGCATGGCCCTCTTAAACAGAGCTGTCTTAAAAACCCAGATCTACCAGTAAGATCTGTTTTAATTTTGGTCTAACAGCTTTCGGATTACTCCTCAAGACTATATTGTCAGGCTTTTGTACAAACAAGGAGCTTACACAAAACTTCCATTATAGTGGTGGCTGGAGGGTGAAGGGGGGCAGCCTTGTTTGGTTGATTGAGTTATGATTGTGTAGGGAACAAATAAAGGCTTTCTTTCCTTAAACATAACGGTAATGTCTTACTCTCCCTAATAATGCCACATATTCTTTGGAAAAATATTTACACAGCCTGACATTATTCTTAATGTCAGTGCAATGTGTTAACCTCTAGGTTGAAATCCAGTTTTAATCCTATAAGCTAGAAAAATAAGTTAGATTCTGCACAATTGAGTTTTGAAACCGTTGATTCTGTTGCTGTATTTATTACCATTGGTGGTTGGTTGGTCTCTCCCTTCTCCTTCCCCCTTTTTCTCTCCTCCTCCCCCTGCCTCATCCCTTCTCCTTCCTTCCTCTTCATCTTTGCTCTCTTTCTCTCCATGTGTATATATGAATTAAATTGATTACGTATATACACGTATATAGTTCTCTACAAGTGTATATCTACACATGTAACAATTTCATCCATGCTACAAGGAACTATCTTACTTCTTTCTCTGGGAATCTACTCTGTGATCTCAATAAACCCTTTTACAGTGAACTGATTTACTGCAGGCCTGGACAGTATTTATACTTTTTCCTGCCTTCCTCCCCAAAGAAGTTAAATGGCTTTTCTCTGACAGTTGTTACCCTAGGTGCATCACAGTTTTACTGACCAGATTTTCTTTCAAGTCTCTTATACAGAAAAAGGGTTGAAAAGCTTGGGTGCCGGGTAGGTTATGTGATTTCAGCTGAGGGGTAGCCCACCATTGCTAGTGTGGATGCGGCGGGGCCCACTTCACGTGGCTGTAAGGGCGGCAGGCACGTTCCCTGTAGTCACGCTCTCGAGGGCAGTGGAGCCTAGCATGCCATTCAGTGATCCGGAGGCACTCCAGCCGCAAGGTGTAACGGCGGTGGCCAAAAAAGAACCGAAAAGTGAAATCAGACATGAAGTTAGACAAAGCTAGGCTGAGAACTTTCCCCCACTCCCACCCGCCTTGGAAACAGAAAGCAGATAGCGATCCAGAAACAGGAAGCAGCAAGATTCCTACGAATTGGGATAGGAGCCCATAGTGAAAGCTTTTAAAAGTGAGTTTGCAGTGACTTTGGCTCTGGGTCAGGCACCAAGCACTGCTTGTCTTCTCTAAATCCATCTTTAAACATAATTCTGTGACTGCATTTGGGTAGGAGATTTGAACTGGGATATTATAACTTCCACAGGCTAATTTTAATCAGCTAATTTGCCATTTTGAAAGCACTTCAGGTCATTGCAATTATGCAAAGGATATGCAGTCATTAGCGCTCAATATACCAATTCCTCATTAATACCTACCTGGAATCAAGCTGATGAATACAAGGCTATCATTGCCTGAAAATGAACATTTTCACTTGACAGCGTGGCTGCTTTTCTCTCCCGGCTGCTCCCAGAATTGATGTGAGTGCTGGGCCTGGAGAGCAGGGCCGTTTAGAGTTCAGAATCAGGTCTCACACACATGAAGTGGATCAAGATATTTAAATGTTACTGATCCAGCTTATCACAGCCAAGCAATCTAGGGGAAGGCTAGTTAAAAAAACAATTTTTTTTAAAAGAGTCACAGCTGGAGGGCATTTTGCATAACCTCCACCCTTGGGCACCTCAAACTCAGACCCAGAAGCCCCTGCCACTTGGCACCAGACCCAAAAACCCATTAGCGGTACCACTCTGGTTACTAGAGGGTGAATGACTAAGCTTGTGACCTCCTGGTAGACTTTAAATGTACCACTGGCCTTTGCCACAAGCCTCATGTCAGAGCGTGATTTTATACATCCCACCTGCGCTAAAGTGATGAGGTCGAATTGAGTTCTTGCTTCTTTCCCACCTGTTTGTATTGATACTAAGAGCATGTTGCCCTGATTTGTATCTAAGAAGTGAATTGAATGGCCTGCTGGCAGGTAGGATACTGCTTCACTGCGTTATGGAACTTCAGAGCCCTGTGACTTGGAATTTTGTGCCTTATGTTGATATAAATTGTCTTTGTTTAATCTTAAGCATAAGATTAAAGCTCATCTCAGTTTCAGCTCTCAGGGGTTGTTACATGAAAATATGCCACAAGGTCATTACGCTTCTGCTTTTAACCTCTAGCCTGATACTTTTACTCTCAATGCATGTGTGCATCCTAAATCATCCTAAATCACCTAAATACTTCAGGTGTGTCCGACTCTTTGTGACCCTGCGGACTGTAGTCCTCCAAGCTCTTCTGTCCATGGGATTCTCTAGGCAAGAATACTGGAGTGGGTTGCCATGCCTTCCTCCAGGGGATCTTCCCCGCCCAGGAATCGAACCTGGGTCTCCTACATTGGCAGATGGGTTCTTTACCACTGGTGCCACCTGGTAGGTCCTTTACAGGCCCTTTACGCTCACTACCTCCTGCCATATTACACCAAGAACATGTAATGAACTGGATGCCAGTCAGACGCCTGTGCAGTGGTCTTGACACTCCCCTCAATGGTTTATTCTTCTGACACACTGTGGCACCCTTTTGGGGGAACAACATGCTAAGAATGTGTATGGTTCCAGGGAGAGATGAAGGGAAAGATGGAAGGAAAAGTTTTTTGTTTTTTTTTTAAGCTGCAGTTATACCTGCCAATAACCATGTCTGCAGCATCCCTGGGAGTTACTGAATCATTCCCAGTAGACCAATGCCTAACCTGCAGCACTGGGGATACACACAGCACCCTCAGGAATTCCTAGTTAAGGTTAGAGATCTTTCTCTCCTGTGCCAGAAATTCTTGGATGCAGTTTGCATGCATGCTATCAGTCACCAGCTACTTAATCCCAATCAGTGCCTGTAGAACTTGACTTGTCGGTCATCGTAGCCAGCTGCAGGCAATTCTTGATTTTCTGTGGGAATGGAGAAGACTTGAGGCATGGTTGATCCAAAACGGTGAATAATGCAAAAGAATCCTATTTCGAGAATTATCTTTTGTCGGTTTTGTTTTTAGAAAACTGCTTTACCTTCCCAGCTATACTTTGCTTTAAGCTAAACTTGGTGTTTAAAATGTTATAATCTAAGTTTTTATATTATATGGAGTAATGTAGTAGAAAAGGTTAGAAAATTATAGGAGGCTTAAAAATCACACCATGAGTAACCTTTTGCCAAATACATGCCTTGGCGATTTTCTCCTGCTACAAACACATATAGATAATTTTTAAATAAGTTGAACTTTTTTTACTTTACTGCAAATGGTGATCATTGTTCTGTACCAGTTAATTAGCATCACCATTTTTATGGGTAGTATGGTACTTGGTGTTATGAATGTAGCGCAGTTTGTTTATACACATGCCCACTGATGAATTTTTGCATTATTTTGAAATTGCAGTTACTAACAGCATTCGTATGTATTGTTATTGTCGTTCAGTTGCTAAGCCGTGTTTGACTCTCTACAGACTCATGGACTGTAGCTCTTCCATCCATGGGAATACCCAGGCAAGAATACTAGAGTGGGTTGCCATCTCCTTCTGCAGGGGACTTCCTGACCTAGGGACTGAACCCACATCTCCTGCATTGGCAGACAGAGGCTTTGCCACTGAGCCACTTGGGAAGCCAATATATATTATACTAATGTATTTAATGTTTGAGGGTGTTCACTCCCATTGTTCCAGCATAATCCACACTGTTAGGTTTATGCCTCCCTGTCTTCAGGACTAGGACAACACGTTAGAATAGCTTGTCTATTGTGCTTTTAATCTGACAGCTTTTACTTTGTACTCAGCACTGAGGAGGCATTTAGTTTCTTTTAGGAATCGAGTGTACAGTTAGGGTTTGCCACCCTCAAATTAAAGTTTGTCAAAGTTAGGATTGGGGAAGGCAGGATAGTCCAATGGTCAAGAGTAGGAACTCTGTGCCCAGACCATCTGGATTCAAATCCCCAGTTTGTTTAAGGGTATTCAACTTAGGAGGCCTGCCTGCCTCCCTGCCTTTCTTCCTGCCTGCTTTCCTTTCTGTTTCTCTGTACCCTCCCATTATGAAAAAATTATAATTAAAAAAAAATCTGAAGATGAATGGGACATTTAACCAGCTTGTTTTAAACCCTAACTCCATACAAGACAGGTTGAGATAGTGTAAAGCCCAGAACATTCTAGGCACCCAGGACCCGTCTTGTCATCAGGCACCTGGGGGGAGGGTGACTCGAGGTGTCTGGTGATTGTTTCTCTCTGGGGGCTGAATCCAGCAGCAGAGGCTCTGGTAGGGTGAGGGTGTGGTGTTTTTTGGTGGGCTGCTCCCCCAGCAGCCCGTGCTTTGTGCCATGAGCCATGAGGCCCTTGTGTCTCAAGAGCGTGACGCCTGTCACTTCCCCCCTTGCATCCTGGTCCCTTTCCTGGAACTTCTGTGCCCCAGCCTCCTTCTCCACCCCAAACTCCTATGACAGGTGACCTCCAAGACAAACCAGGCCTCCCTCAGCATCTCTGTCCCTACCCAAGGGCTTCCACATCCTATTTTGACCTGCAGTGGCTCGCAGCTCCCTGCAGATATTTGAAAAGAGAATGAAGTGATTTCCATAATTAAAACAAATTGCTTGACGAGTGTGAGACTCCATTGTTGTGCTATAATGGAATGATTTAGATGCTTTGTGAGACACGGGCCAGGGGGGGAAGCTGTTCTCCCACCCTGGAAATGTAATTACAGCTCCACAAAGCTCTTTCTGGAGAGACTTAGGGTGGTTAGAGCAGGACGCGGTCGTTGTCTCTGGGAGAAAAAAAAAAAACAAAAACAGAAGACCCTTAACTTTGCAAGTCTTGCCTGCTCAGCTTTAAGCACATGATGTAATTCTCGGAGCCACTACTGAAGCCGGAGGGGGCATTTGTTATTCACGCACTGGCCAGCTCCCAGCTTACCCGCTCAGTGGGGCATTTTTTGCCTTTTTTTTTTTTTGCGTGTTTTCACCCTCTGCCTCTGTCTCCAGGTTTTCTGGTGCCACCCAGCAAGCCTCTTTAAAACCACATTAGGATCTCAGATTTCTTTTGTGCTCAGTCGTGTCTGACTCTTTGTGCACCTTTGGACTGTAGCTCACCAAGCTCCTCCGTCCATGGGATTTCCAAGGCAAAAATACTGGGGTGGGTTTCCATTTCCTCCTACGGGGGATATTTCTCGCCCAGGGATGGAACCTGTGTCTCCAGTGTCTCCTGCATTGAAGGCTGATTCTTTACCTACTGAGCCATCAGAGAAGCCCCTTTAGGATTTCAGATTAAAGGAGACCAAAGACGACTGGGAAACTAGATGGCAGTGCCATGTGTGACCCTTGACTGAATTTGGGAACAGGGGTGGGGGTGGCGTGGGGGGAATCTGTAAAGAACATTATTAGGACAAGTGGCAGAATTGACGTGCAGACTGTGAATTTGGTGTTGGTGTTATATCATTGCTAAACTTCTGATTTTGGTCAGTGTGTTATGGTAATAAAGTGGCATCATGTTTGCACCTGATTCCCAGATGGTTTCCAGTGAAATAGGCATTTATGCAGAGAGAACGAGAATGGTAAAACATATGGAGCAAAATAATAGCAACCAGTAAATCTAGGTAAAGGTTGTATTATTCTTGCAACTTGTCTGTTAAGTTTGGAAGTATTTCCACATAAGAAGTTAAAAACAAAAAAGCCAGTCACGTTAAGAGGTAATTCTGGCCTGACAGAATTGTCAGGGCCGACAATTACTCATTTCTTAAAAGAAAAACTGGGAGGAGTAGAAAAGAAAAGAAAAACTGCGTGGTCCAAATTTCTGTGTCAATTAGGGAGAGCTAAAATTTGCAATTAATTATATCCACAAGTTAGATGGAAATCCAGCTCACCACCGCAGCTCTGCTGACTTTAGAACATGGAACCCAAGCCTTACCTGTGCCCCATACAAAGTGCTGCCATCTGGTGGGGGCAGATGGCACTCATTATAAGGTGATCACTAACCAGGAAGTGAACCCTTCATGTGCATCCGAGGACTTGTACTTCCTCTGATGGTGTCAGGGAGGCTTTGTCATTTAATTTGCAAAGTCTAATAAGGAAGAAAACCAGTTGACTTGGAGTCCAGGTTCATCTGGGACATTAGGTGAAATCGTGGAATTTCTCCATCTTCAAGTCTTTAGCAAGCTATACTTGCCAACAGTCGCCTCCTAGTTTATTTCCAGAAGTGCCCCACGCCCCATCCATGAGTTGCTGGTCTTGGGCAAGCTAGAGCAGTGGTAAAGGTTAAGCACCCTCCAGGTATCTCACGTGGGTTCTGGTGTAGCTATGGTGTCAAGTAAGAGAGCCCAAGTGGTATTCACGGGGGGTTTTCTTGCCTAGTGACGTTGGCACCCATTTCCCCATCCTGTAGCTCTGCACGGCATTTGGAAACGTATCCAGGCAGGTCCAGGTGGCTCCCTCCTCTTTTACTTTCCCATTGGAACATGACAAAGCTTAGGGCATGCCTGTGAGAGCAAATAGGAAGACCTGGGAAACAATCCAGTTCAAAGGTGTCAGATTCAGATGCCCACGGGACCAGGTAGACACCACAGCTGAGTGAAATAAGCCAGATGTATGCGTGCAGTCACTTCAGTCATGTCTGACTCTTTGCAGACCCGTGGACTATAGCCCACCAGCTCTTCGGTCCAGGGGATTCTCCAGGCAAAAATAGTGGGGTAGGTTGCCATGCCCTCCTCCGGGGGAACTTCTTTACCCCAGGATCGAACCCATATCCCTTATGGCTTCTGCATTGGCAGGTGGGTTCTTTACCGCTAGCGCCACCCGGGAAGCCCAAAACAAGCCTGGTGATGATAAAAACTGGAGCATGAGCGCCCTATTGCAGGAGCTCCTCAGAACCCACTGCATTGCTTTTGTTGGGGGGGGGGGCCCTGCTGGCGCTTCTCAGGTGGCACTAGTGGTTAAGAATCTGCCTGCCAATGCAGGAGACATAAGAGACGTGGGTTTGATCTCTGGGTCTGGAAGATCACCTGGAGGAGAGCACGCAACCCACTCCAATATTCTTGCCTAGAGAATCCCATGGATAGAGGAGCCTGGTGGACTACATTCCACGGATTGGAAAAGAGTCAGACGTGACTGAAGCAACTTAGCATGCATGGGCCTGCTGACGTCAGCCCTTCCAACTTTTCCAGAATGCCTGATTTCTGGATTAAACATCTCCGTGTTCATTAATATTAGCAAGAAATGGTTTTAAAAAATAAAAAACTAACACATCTGGCAGGTGGTGTCTGGCCACAGACTGCCAGTTGGCAACTCTGATCTGGTCCAGCTCGCCTCTATTACGTGTTGAATAATTATATTCCACAAACAGTTATTGGAAGCTGACAGGGTGCTGGACCCAGAGAGGGCAAGTGACGGGCCTGCAGTCACACGGCCAGCTCATGGCAGAGGTAAGCATTGCCTCAGGGCGTTCAAGTTGTTTAGCAAGTGCTCCGGTTTGACATAAAAACAAAATTTTGGCTAAAAGATGCAGCCTCATGAACAAGAGTAATTAATTCCAAACTTTTTTAAAAAATAAAATTAATTCCATCATTAAATGTCATAACATCCTACTTCTGTCGCAAGTTTATAGAAATACCTCCTTAAAATCCACTGTGTTTCTTCCTAACCACAAATAAACTGGTTTTCAGAAACAAATAGGTGTAAAGATGGGGTACAAAGCTAGCACAGCTATGGGGGGAAAAAGTGACCTCTACCCACCCCCTGCACACGTACACACCCCATTTAAAATTATTTGTTTTAGAAGTAAACAGGTTGGATAGGATAGTTTCTGGCTTTCCTGGGGAACACTTTGGAATGGAGAATGGAGAAGCCTTCCAGATGCTCCAGGCCCCAGGAGTGGGGTGGGGTGGAGTGTGGGGTAGAGCCCTCCATGAACACTCTGGCCCCTTTTTCCAGTGCCATGTCCCACATTCTGATGTAACTCAGGCTCACGTGTGCCTGGATTCTGAAATCAGAGAACCTTGACTTCAAAAATTCACAACCTGCCACTTATTAGCTGTGTGACCTTGGATGACTTAGCTAAACTCCTTCTGTTTCTTCATGTTTTTTTGGTTTTGGTCGTGCTATGCAGCATGTGGTATCTTAGTTCCTCGACCAAGGATGGAACCTTCGCCCCCTGCAGTGGTAGTGTGGAATCCTTTGGACCACCAGGGAAGTCCCTCTTTATGTTTCAGTGGAGATAAGAACGGTGCCTGGGCTTCCCTGCTGGCTCAGTGGTAAAGAATCTGCTTGCTGATGCAGGAGACACAGGTTCAATCCCTGGGTTGAGAAGATCCCCTGGAGAAGGGAATGGAAATCCACTCCAGGACTCTTGCTTGGAGAACCCCTATGGGCAGAGGGGCCTGGTGGGCTACAGTTCATGGAGGGGGTCACAAAATTGTCGGACATGACTTAGCGGCTAAATATAGACAACATATAGACTGGTCCGTATCTTGAAGAGCAGTCAAAGAACTGAATGGGGGAAATTCTGCCCAGCACTTAACAGTGGAGCTGGGCATGTGCCATTCTCATCACTGGTGCTCCTCCTGTGATGAATGGAGGAGGCAGACTGTGAAGTGGGCGGCTGAGACGGGAGTGTGGGGGAGAGTTTGCCCACCACACAGCAAAGCAGCCGTGCCGCAGGATCAGCTCCTGAAACAGCCGTGGTTTGGGTTGCTTGAGGGGGGTTGGGTAGAGTTTTACATAGATGTAATTCACGTGCCCTTCAGTTCACCCATTTAAAGTACATAATTTAATGGTTTTTTAGACTCTTCACAGATTTGTGCAAACATCGTCACAGTAGATTTCAGATCATCATCGTCAACTCAAAAAGAAACCCCAGAATATGTGGCCAATCCTCCCAGCCCCAGGCCACCACTAATCCACTTTCTCTATAGGTTTACCTATTCTGGACATTTCGTATAAATGGAATCATATAATATGTGAGTCTTTGTGGCTGGCTTCTTTCACTTAGCGTAATGTTCTCAAGGTTTATCCAGCTTGCAGTGCGTATCAGAGCTCCATTCCTTTTTATGGACAAATAACATACCACATTTTATTTAGCCACGCATCAGTTGATGGGCATTTGGGTTGTTTCCACATTTTAGCTACAGCGAATCATGCTGCCATGAACATTCATGTTCAAGTTTGTGTGTGGACATATGTTTTCATTTCTCTTGGGTATAAACCTAGGAGCAGAATTATTAAGTCAAATGGTAACTCCGTGTTTAACTTAACTGTCAAACTGTTTTCCAAAGCAGCTGTACCATGTCATGTTCCCACCAGCAGTGTATAAGGGTTTTGATTTCGCCACATTCTCATCAACACTTGTTTTTATCTGCCTTTTAGCTTCTAGTCATACTCATGAGTGTGAAGTGGTATCTCACTGTGGTTTTAATTTGCATTTCCCTGATGACTAATGATGTTGAGCATCTTTTTCTGTACTTATTAGCTTATATCTTCTCAGGAGAAATGTCTACTCAGATTCTTTGCCCATTTTTCAGTTGTGTTGTCTTTTTCTTATAGAGTTGTAAGCATTCTTTATAAGGTCTAGATACAGGTTTCCTATCAACTATATAATTTGCATCTTTTCCCACTCAGTGGATTGTCTTTTCACTTTCTGAATCGTGTCCTTTGAAGCACAAAGGTTTTTAATTTTGATAATATACAATTCATCTATTTTCTTTTGTTACTTGTGCTTTTAGTGTCATATTCTAAATCCAAGATCACAAAGATTAACTCCTGTGTTTTCTTCTAAGAATTTTATAGTTTGGGCTCTGGCATTTAGGTTTCTGATGCACTTCAAGTTAATCCTTATATATGGTGTGAGGTAAGGACCCAACTCTCTCTTTTTTTGCATGTGGATATTCAGTTATACAAGCATGTTTAGAGGAAGAGAAAGAACTATGAAGTGATGTGGTCATCCACTAAGACATACTTAAACCCAGTCCACCTTGGAAGCCCTCTAGCCAATAGGAGCCGGATAGGAGGAATCAACTTTCACAGTGGGAGAGTCCCCTCAGCTACGTAGAGGCTCTAGTCTGCAAGCCATGAACTGTAACTCCAAAGCTCATAAAGTGTGCCCGTTAAGTTAATGAAATCATGATCAATAGGGTAGTGATTTAATCACCGTAACTTGTACTTGTCTCTTACCCACCTGCCATCTCTGAGCCTTTGGGACAGAAGTAGGGTATAATAGAAACAGCTGACCTTTGTCAAAGACTAGATGCTGATTCTTGGTCACCCTGTGACTTTAGATGAGTCATTAACATCTCTGGCCTTAGTTTTCTCATCTCTACAGTGGGCTATTGATACCAAGTTCCCAGTGTTAGTGAATGCGTTCAAGAAAGCATTCCCAGATATGGGAAAGCACATAGTACCTACTGTCCAGTTGGCACACGAAGCACGTGTGTTCACTCTCATCACACGTCTCAGCCCTCTTCCACTATTGATCTTCCTGTGTGTTAAGCTATGCGTCTGCTGTTGCTGTTTAGCCACTAAGTCACGTCTGACTCTTTTGTGACCCCATGACTGTAGCCCGCCAGGCTTCTCTGTCCATGGGATTTCCCATGCAAGAATACTGGCATGGATTGCCATCTCCTTCTCCAGGGGATCTCCCTGACCAGGGATCGAACCTGCATCTCCTGGTTGGCAAGCATATTCTTTACCACTGAGCCACCAGGGAAGCCCATTATCTGATACTCCAGATCATACAGGTCAAAATACTAGAATCCCATACAGTAGCCAATTCCAGAGGCACAAACCTATCCATAGACTATGCTGTTCTACCCCTGATGCTCTTCTAAGACACTAACCCCAGGAAGTCTTAGAAAAAGAGGACAGTTGGATACTCCTCAGGTGAGCTGAGGGTGTACCTGGAAGGTGCTCAGGCTCAGCCCATCTTAGTGTTGTGAGTAGCACCTCTGGTGCCCAGCTGATTGGAAAGAAAACTTGCAGCCACAGGACTGAGCACCCACCCAGCAGAGCCTAAACATTGGGAAAGAAGGCCAAGAGGGGTCTTCAGAGTGTGAATTCTGAAGATTTTTCCCCCCAGGCCTGAAATTTCTTCTAATGGTGCCCTACCCTTGGGCTAAGGCACAGTATCTTGGCCAGTATCTCCCATCTTCCCTGGCATGGGCAGCGGAGAGCTGGTGGATGTGAAGACTCTGGGAGCAGTAAGAAGAGCTATGCCAGCGTGAAGAGGTGCCATAACCCACAAGGAGACACTGGCGTAGGTCATCAGATGTTAGAGCTGAGAGGAAGGGCCCTTAGATCTTCTGTCCAATGCCCTCCCGTGGCTCAAAGAGACAGCTGTCTCAGAGACACAGAGTGACGTGACCGAGGGGCGGCAGTGTGTTGTAGTGGCAGAGCTCAGGCACCTGCCGTTGGGTCCTGAAGCCACAGAGCCTGGAACTCCATTTTGATATGGAGGGTGTTGGAGAAGGTGTCTCAGAAAAAGGCTGAGCGTTCAGGTCTGGAGATGAGAGCATCAGAGGAGCAGCTCCGGAGCTATCTGATGGTAGTGGTGGCAGGAGAAGCATAAATAGGATTTGGGGCGGAGGCGCAAAAGCTAGACGTTCTCTGCTTCTCCATTTTGACAAAGTCCTTCCCATAGGTGTGTTCTGTTTCAGCTGAAACTTCAAATGCCAGAAAAAGATGCTGGGACACCTGTGACCCAGGCCTGCTTCTGCCACTGACTAGGGCGGGGGTTGAGGGGGATGCTTCCTGGGACTACCATTCCCACTTTGCGCCTCGGTCTGCTCATGGCATTTGAGATGGGAGTGAAGTAGATGAACCCCGGAGGCCTGTGCTTCTGACAGCCTCCACGTTTAAGGCCAAGTCATGCTCGGGGTGGCAAATTAATGAACAACTTTACAGGAGCATATTTAGAAATAAGTTTGGGGTGATGATTTTAAGTTCAACCATTTTTGTATGCACTTATTCAAGTGATACATTTGACCTGATTAATAGAAAGTGCACCAGCCTAATGTACAATATTAGGAGATAATTGCGATGGATGAAAGTCTCTTGAGTCAATTAACTCTTATTACCTGGAAACCATTTATAAGAGGCAATAAATTATTGGGACAACACAATTAGCAGTCCCACAATAAAACGGGTTTCACGTGTGTGCCTGTAGGCGCCCCACTCCTGAGGGCCTGTCAAGTTAAAGGGTGCGTGTTGGGGGGGATGGCTGTGCCCTTTTATGTGTGCAGGAGTGTGTTAACAGGCAGCAGGGCTGACATATCCCAGGCTAGGCCGGGGCAATGAAATAAGCTTTCCACGCCTGGGAACAATGACGCCTGTGTCACAGCGAGTCAATGCCTGTTTCAGTGCCTTGCGCCTGATAGACTCTCACCAAGCACTGGCCAATCTGCTGAGTGATATTTGAGGTTGGATCTTGTGATTCTGTTTAAAGACAGTTTCTAACACTCCCAACCTGGAACTGAAAAACTGAAATTGCTTAACATTTAGAAAGAGTTGTTCTTCTCCTCTCCCTTCTCTCATCAAGCTACCAGGTCTGTGTAGCATAGACAGAGTTAGAATCAAAGGAAGGTCCTATATAAGGATGCTAGAAAGTACCTCTTAACTACAGTAGCAAATAAGCTTCTAAAAGCCACATTCCTCTCTTACCTTTGTTTTCACTCTGTGGAAGAAGGTTGTCTTGTCCCTAAGCTGGCCCAAGCTTAGTTCAAAGTGTCTCAGAACAGTAGAATCCAGGATTCCTTTCCACTGAGCCTTCAACACTATTTGCTTATTAAGTGAAGAGAACTACTCTAGAATTCTTTCACAATGATCTGAAATAACCTGACATTCACTTTGACCAACCTAGTGTTTCTATCACCTGAAGAATTTTTTCCCTCCACTGTTGCGTTACAAGCAGGATTCAAATTCCTAACAGCAGGGACCAGGGTCGGGGAGAGAAGTCAACCAATCCCAGAGTACAACAATGTTAATGATCAACGTTTTATTTTTACCATGTTGACTGTTTCAACCACAAGCTTAAAAAATTATCAAGGCCAACTGCATTAGTCCAAATAAGCTGGAAATAATAGACTGACCAGAACCAGTGCTTAGAAGGCAAATTTATAAGTCGAGTAATTGGAAATGTAATAAAGAGGGAAGCAAGTCACCCTAGAATGTAGGTCTCTCTCCTTGTGTACATCCAAATTTGTGGGTTTTTTTTTTAATATCACCAGATCACTTTATGATAGTCTATCTGTGACTTCTTCAACGATGATAAATGTGCAATCTGATCTTTCAGAAGAATGAACGGTTCCTTGTTAATTAATTTATACAGCTGTCAGTGAAGCTTTTTCTCTCTTTGCACTCTAAGTGTTTCCCTACCATAGATTTTCTTGCCGTTCCTGGCAAATCTCCAGTGAGCGCCTGGGATTTATTAGGCTGACTTGGTGCAAAGTCTATTGATTGTGGCCCCGAGGGTAATAACTAAATAGAGCCAGAGCAACAAGTCAATAAGAGCATTGTTGCTGCAGCCGGCATTCGCTCGAGGAGTAAGATTGTTTTACAGCAGCCGAGGGTAATCACGGACAGATCAGCGTGTTCAGCACGCGCCGCGTGCACCGTGTTAGAGCCGAGGACTGTTTGAGAGCTTTCAGTGAGATCGCTGGAGAATCAGGGTGGGGTCCTGGGATTCTGAACCCCATGAACTCCTTCATTACAGCTTAAAGGTCTCAACTTTAGCTTTTAACATCTGCTACAACCTCAGGGAGCCCAAGGGCAGGACTGGGGCGAGAGAGTGCAAGCACGGGCCCTGGACCTCGGTGCCTCAGCTGTAGTGCTCTCTGTTCTGGGCTGGGTCCCAGAAGCAAGACGGTTAGGAGCCAAGAGATGCTGAAACAGCTGCTGTCTGCTGTCCATCCATCCATCAGGCCGCCCATCTGATGAAGTGCTAGCCAGTGGCACCATCCCCAGCTTCTCATGACCCAGAATGTGTTCAACATCTACCATCCAAACAGGAGCTGTGATTATCCCAGAGGAAGTCATATTTTTGTCATTCTCGCTTGCAGATCTTGAGTTGCAGTGACTTAATTTTCAGAACTGTTTTCTTAAGACCATTTTTATCTTTCAAAGCTTCTTTTCTCTCTGGTAGAAGTTCAAAACTCCAACATTCACATATCTGGTGACTGGTATTTTTTAATTACAGAAAGCAAAATCAAAGTCCACATCAATACCAGTCTCTCCTCTACCTTTTGAAAAATCTTTGCCATGTCTCATGGTAGAAACCTGTTTCTGTGCAGAGGACTAGAAAGTCAGAAGCCAGCTTCCCGGATGTGGCTGGTGCTAACCAGCCTCTCATTCCCTCAGACCCACCGTGTCCCAGTGGTGTGGGAGTCACTAGGTGGGGTGGATTTCTCAGGCCCACCGGGGAAAGCTCCAGGACCCTGGCCCACAGTCCAGGTACTGAATTGATGGCTCACAAATAAGTGCTTTCTCTTCCCATGAGATGGGCAGCCCTTTCTTACACAGAAGTCTGTCCTTTGAGTCTTTGACATGGAGTAGTGTGGAGAGAAAGGCCGTCACTGGGGCTATATGGTTAAAAAATAAGACTTCACCAAAAGGACTTTATTCTGAATGTAAAATATGCATGGTCAGACACTTTCCTGGTAGTCCTTGGGAACTACCACATTTCGGTTCCCTGTCTGATATTCATCCGCTAGAGACAAAAATCACCTGTGGGGAAAGGGATCATCCTGGCCCCCAGGTTATGAGCACACTGGCCTTTCCGTGCACTCCCCACAGGTCTCAGTTTTCTGGACATTCTGGCATTTGTCTAACAGCTCTTTCCCAGGAAGTGCTCAAGTTACATTAGATGTTGCCTGTTTTGCCATTTAACTTACAGAAAGAATGCTGATAGAAACAGATAGGAAGTATCTTCCCAACTCAGGGGTCACACCCAGGTCTCCCGCATTTCAGGCAGATTCTTTACCAGCTGAGCCAAAAGGGAAGCCCAAGAATACTGGAGTGGGTCGCCTATCCCTTCTCTAGGGGATCTTCCCGACCCAGGAATTGAACCGGGGTCTCCTTCATTGCAGGCGGATTCTTTACCAACTGAGCTATCAGGGAATCCCATTGATGATAACAGGTCCCATAACAGTCTTGTTACTCACATTATGCTGGGAAAGTGACCTTTGAGATCCATGACTTGGAAGGACCAGTACTTGGATAAGTACCACCTCATTGCTAACTAAAGTACCAAGGCCGTCATTTCCAAGTTGTTGGATTGAAGAGCCATGAGGCTCCGTGAAGACAGGCGCTTGTGAGGAGTTGTTTATGTTGTTCTGCTGAAGCCAAGAGCCATTCTTATCCTTAGTCAGCCGTTCGATGAAGGACAGTATCCAGTATGAGTGATGCCCAGATCTGCCAGCGTGAACCAGGGACCCACAAACAACTCCAAACCCTTAAGTGACCCAATCCAGGCTGAAGACAGATCTTCCACAGAATCTTTGTGTTTTTTTTAAAAAACAAATTTCATTGTTCTATACAGAACCGAGGTTTGGTTTGGTTT
>SJYW01055154.1:0-10085 GCA_006410735.1 Raphicerus campestris
TCCAGTTCATCTGTTTTTGTTCTACAAATATGCTTAATTGCATACCTACTATGTGCCACATGGTGGTAAGGCAGTGTGTGCCACATAGCAATGCAGTGAAGAATAGTGGGTCCATTGCTCTCCTAAGATTTACATTGTAAGGCCAGGGCAGGCATAAACAAACTGCCATGTGAGGGAAAGTCTATGAATAAACAGGGGTTCTGATTGGAAATAACAAAGGCATGAGGAGAGGCTGCTTTAGAGAAGGAGTGAATGAAGGGCAGGGGTAGATCAAGCTTTCCTCATGGTCTGGTATTTATTGCTTCTTATGAGAAACCACATAAATTTTCCTTTGCATATAATCTCACTTGAGCTTCCTTTTTATTACAATCCAAAATACAAACTACTATGAGTGTGTTGTCCCATTTTACTGATGAGGAAACTGAGTCTCGGAGTAGTTAAATAATTTGCATGAGGTCACATGGCCAGTAAATGGTGGAGCCAAGGTTTAGATCTGGGAGATGCCAAAAAATTTCATTACATGCTCTGTAATCTTCTTATAGCTGTTAGACTCAACTATGCACTATTTCCATGAAACACACTCAAAGCAGATTGTCACTGCNCTGTCCCATTTTACTGATGAGGAAACTGAGTCTCGGAGTAGTTAAATAATTTGCATGAGGTCACATGGCCAGTAAACGGTGGAGCCAAGGTTTAGATCTGGGAGATGCCAAAAAATTTCATTACATGCTCTGTAGTCTTCTTATAGCTGTTAGACTCAACTATGCACTATTTCCATGAAACACACTCAAAGCAGATTGTCACTGCTTGGACATAAAAAGCAGGCAATGTCAGCCAAATGTAAACTAAATCACATGTAAAAGCATATCTGTCCCAAATATGGATTTTAATGCAGAAATCATTAATGAAATGGGAGATATTTCATATTAATTTTAAAATACAATATACAAAGAAGATAAAAGAGCCAAGAACTATTTTATTCTAAGCAATGGTAATCAAAATATATGCAAAAATCAAAAAGTTAGAAATATGAGAATTGTCAAAACCACAGTCTTAATGAGAGAATCAGACCTCCAAAATTTGGCAGATTTGAGGAATCAAAATCTAAAACATTATAGAGAATTTGAATCACAAATCATTAATAAGCCAGGCAAGATACAAAAACTACACATTCTTTCCAAATTCTCATGGGATATTTACAAATTTTACTGTGTATCAGATCATATATATTCTCAATAAACCCCAAATATTATATATAGCTACATTCTCTGATCATTATGCAAGAAAACTAGATGTTAGGGACAAAATGCATTTAAAATAAATCAAAATACATGGGAAGGAAAGGCTGTTTTAGTTGTTCTTTAAAAGAAAATAGAAAGAACTATTGACAATGAGGTACATCTATGTGTGTGGCTATAAATATGTATCCAAGTTAAGTGAAATTAAAATAATATAGGTCATAAAACATTGTATAAAGCAATTTAATTTTTATATTTAAAAGATATCTACATATGTGATATTAAATACATAAATATTTTCCTGACATTATGCACTAGAAACTGTTGACATTGGCTATCTTAAGAGAAAGGGGATATAGGTCAGAGGCAGGCAGGGGAACATTTTAGAGAATTTAAACCACACACAATTAACAAGCTACCCAATATACAAAATTATACAGTCTTTCCAAATCCCTGGTGAATATTTTTTAAACTTTATTACATAGCAGGCCATGAAGAAAAAACTTAATAAATTCCAAATACTATATACAGACCACATTTTTAAAAATGAAGTTAGTATAACATAGAGAGTCTAACAAAGATTAAACATAAACCAATACAGTATTGTAGAGTAAAATAAAATTTTAAAAAAAAGAAAGAGAGAGAAAAAGAACTGCAGACCAATAGACTTGTCAATATCAATTAAAATATCCTAAATAAAATATTAACACACAAAATACAACATCATACTGAAATTAGGATGCACGAGTAAGTAAGGTTTGTTTCAAGAACATAAGAATACTCTAATATTTAGAAACTTTTTATGTACTTTCCCATACTATTACATATAAAGGAGAAAAACCATATGGTTATCTCTGTAGTTACTCAAAACATTTGGTCAAGTTCAAATACATTCTGGGCAAAGCAAGATTCTTAACAAAGCATAGATGGATAACTCTTAAGCATCATATTTATCTGTTTGTCTATAGAATAGATAATAGATACAGATTTCTTTCCTCCAAAAACAAGGACTACATTCAGCTATTTGAACTGACCTGGGACCTCTAAGGTTTACCATTTGGCTAGCAGGCCACATTAGAAGCATTATCAACTTGTGCCCCCAAATGATGTAGGTCTTCTTGGGGGTCCTCAACAACTGTAAACAAAACTGTTTTTTCCAGCACACCACATACCCCTCAGGATTGTATTTTTTGTGTGGGAGTCAAGCATTAATTTCCCTCCCTTTTCAAAATATGGCAACTTGCACTTTGGGAGCAGAAGCATCACAGAGATCTTCAAGTGTTTAAGAAAACACCATGAGCAGACCACACCACCCTCCGACGGCTGCAGAGATCCTCGGTTACTTGGGGCTGCTTCTAAGGTAGATAGATGTATGTCTTCACATCTGTGCACACTTCGTAGGCAATATATCTAGGATAGGAGATATTCAGTTCAGTCGCTCAGTCGTGTCCGACTTTTTGCAACCCCATGAATCGCAGCACGCCAGGCCTCCCTGTCCATCACCAACTCCCAGAGTTCACTCAGACTCACGTCCATCGAGTCAGTGATGCCATCCAGCCATCTCATCCTCGGTCGTCCCCTTCTTCTCCTGCCCCCAATCCCTCCCAGCATCAGAGTCTTTTCCAATGAGTCAACTCTTCGCATGTAAGAGTGATACAATTAGAAAAGGTAGTATAAAATTTGCCCTTTACTTTAGCTGAAATCTTCAGTGACACCACCTAGGGTCTGGAAGCCACGTAGGTCAGACCTGTTATGGATGATAGAATTGCTGTAAACGTCCTCCTCATGGGTCAAGGAGAAACGTGTGCAATTGCTAATATGTTCTTCTGTATTTGGAATAATGCTAGGGCCAAGTAGAAAGGTCAATGCTGAAACTTAAGGAGAGAGGCACCCGGATTTCTAAGGTAGAATCGGATGGCTTATAACATTCGTTAAGCTGGTTGGCCCAGAACTCTGGGCAGCGTGGCTGAAGTCAGCACGGCAGGTTGCCCTCATCCTGCTGCTTGAAATCCTGTTAATAGTAACCTTAATTGTGACAGCTTCATAGTAGCCTTCTAAGTGCTATAGGAGACAGATTCAACTGATCTAGTTCCAGCCTTCATCAGTCAGGTAGCAGAGTAGCCAACAGCGTGGCATGCTGAAGGGAAAACCCTCCAGAAAATAAGATAGTATCATATAAAATAAGGGGTGGATATTTTTGAACTGTGCAAAGCACATTTTCTCTTTCTTGCAATATTAGTTTCAGGTGTACAACATAGTGATTCAATTTTGCTATACATTACAAAATGATCAATGTAATAAGTTACCATCTGTCATCATACAAAGTTACTACAGTATCACTGACTCTATTCCCTATGCTATACATTGCATCCCTGTGACATTTATTTTATAGTGGGACGTTGTCCCTCTTAATCTCCCTCACCTATTTCACTTATCCCCCCACCAACAGACCTACATGCTTCTCTGACAATCACCAGCTTGTTCTCTGTATCATGAGTCAGCTTCAGGTTTATTATTTGTCCACTTGTTTTGTTTTTTATTTTCCACATATAAGAGAAATTACACAATATCTGTCTTTCTCTTTGTGACTTATTGCACTTAGCATGATACCCTCTAGGTCCATCTATGTTCTTGCAAATATTAAGATTTCATTCTTTTTTATGGCTGAGTAATGTTCCATTGTATAAAAATATATAAATATATATTTCATACATATATATATGTCACATCTTTATCTATCCATCTATCAATGGATACTTAGATTGCTTCCATATCTTGGCTATTGTAAATAATGCTTTAATGAATATAAAGATGTAAATATCTTTTCAATTTTTCTGTTTTTGATTTCTGTGGAAAAATATGCAGGAGTAGAATTTCTGGATCATATAGCAGTTTTTCTTTTAATTCTTCTGAGGAAAACCCATACAGCAGCTCTACCAATTTGAATTCCCATCAACAGTGCATGAGGGATTCCTTTTCTCCAACACTTGTTATTTGTTGTCTTTTTTATAATAGCCACTCTGATAAGTGTGAGATAGTATCTTACTGGTTTTGATTTGCATTTCCTTGATGACTGGAGATATTGAATATTTTTTCATGTGTCTATTGGTTATCTCTATGTCCTCTTTGGAAAAAAGTCTATTTAGATTCTTTGCTCACTTATAAATTGGGTTGTTTGTTTCTTGATGTTGAGTCATATGAGCTCTTTGTGTATTTTGTATATTGACAAATATTATGTATTGGTATTGCATATTCTCAAGTGGTGCTAGTGGTAAAGAATCTGCCTGTCAATGCAAGGAAACATAAGAGATGTGGGTTTGATCCCTGGAAGATCTCCTGGAGAAGGAAATGGCACCTCACTCCAGTATTCTTGCTGGAAGAATACCATGCACAGAGGAGCCTGGCGGGCTACAGTTCATGGGGTCGCAAACAGTCAGGCACAAGTGATTGTCTGAGCAACACCAATACACATACCATACAGTAGGCAACCTCTTTGGTTCTTTTTTGAGTTTCCTTTGCCATGCAAAAGCTTTTTTAGCTTGCCATAGTCCCAATTGTTTGTTTTTGCATTTGTTTCCCTTGCTTGAGGAGACATATACAAAAAATATTGCTAACACTGATGTCAAAGAGCGTATCTTTGTTTTCTAGAAACTGCTTATGTTTTCTTCTAGAAGAAGTTTTATGCTTCAAGTGTTACATTTAAGTCATTAATCCATTTTGAGTCTACTTTTGTATATGGCATAAGAAAGTAGTTCAGTTTTATTCTTTTGCATAAAATTTTTCAGTTTTCACAGCACCATTATTGAAGAAGCTATCTTTTCCCCATTGCATATTCCTTTTTCCCCCCATTGCATATTCTTACTTCCTTTGTCATAGATTAATTGCCCCTATAAATTTTCATTTATTTATGGGCTCTGTTTTGTTCCATTGATCTATGTTCAGTGTTCCATTGATCTATTTTTGTGCCGGTACTATACTATTGTGATTCCTATAGCTTTGTCATAATAGTTTGAAATTAGGGAGCATAATACCTCCAGCTTTGTTCTTTGTTCTCAAGATTAGTTTGGCTACTCAGGGCCTTCTGTGTTTCCATAAAAGTTTTAGAATTATTTGTTCCAGTTCTGTGAAAAATACCTTTGGTGTTTTTTTAGGGATTACATTGAATCTGTAGCTTGCCATCATCATTTAAACAATATTAATTCTTTCAATCCATGAGCATGATATATATTTCCATTTGTTTGTGTCATCTTGAATTTCATCCTATGAGAGCTTTCCTAGTACCTCCCTGGTTAGATTTCTTCCTAGGTATTTTATTCTTTTTGATGCAGTTGTAAATGGAATGATTTCTAAAATTTCTCTGATAGTTTGTTGTTAGTGTGCAGAAATGCAAGGTATTTCTCTATATTAATTTTGTATCTTTCAATTTTATTAAACTCATTTATTAGTTCTTGTAGTTTTTTGGTGGCATGTTTAAGATTTTCTGTACATAGTATAATGTCATCTGCAACTGTGACAGGTTTGCCTTTTCCTTTCAGTTTGGATTCCTTTTATTTCTTTTTCTTGTCTGATTGCTGTGGCTAGCTAGGACTTCAAATATTATGTTGGATAAAATTAGTAAGAGTGATTATCCTTGCTGCTGCTGCTACTGCTAAGTTGCTTCAATCGTGTCCGACTCTGTGCAACCCCATAGACAGCAGCCCACCAGACTCCCCCATTCTTGGGATTCTCCAGGCAAGAACCTTGGAGTGGGTTGCCATTTCCTTCTCCTTGGGCTGTTCTTAATCTTAGAGGAAATGTTTTCCACTTTTTACCATTGTCTATGATGTTAGCTATAGGTTTGCCATATATCAACTTTATTATGTTGAGGTGTTCGCACTACACTCCCTCTCTTGAGAGTATTTATCATACATGAATGTTGAATTTTGTCAAACACTTTTTCTACACCTATTGAAATGGTCGTATGATTTTCATTCTTCAGTTTGCTACTGTGCTGGATCACATGGGTTGATTTATGGACATTAAACCATCCTTGAATCTCTAGAATTAATCTCATTTAGCATGATGTATGATCCTTGAAATATATTGATAATATCTGTAGCTAATATTTTGTTGATGATTTTTGTATCAATGTTTATCAATGATATTAGCCTGTAATTTTTTTTTGTATCTTTGTTTGATTTTGGTATCATGTACTGGGCTTCCCTGATAACTCAGTTGGTAAAGAATCCGCCTACAGTGCAGGAGACCCCGGCTCATTTCCTGGGTTGGGAAGATCTGCTGGAGAAGGGATAGGCTACCCACTCCAGTATTCTTGGGCTTCCCTTGTGGCTCAGTTGGTAAAGAAACTGCCTGCAATGTGGGAGACCTGGGTTCGACCCCTGGGTTGGGAAGATCCCCTGGAGAAGGGAAAGGCTACCCACTCCAGTATTCTGGCCTAGAGAATTCAGTCCATGGGGTCACAAAGAATCAGACATGACTTTCACTTTCACTTTTCATGATATTTTAAGTTGATGATCTCTTAAGTTCAAACATGTGCTAACAATCCAGTGTTTTTACTCCCATGCTCACAATATTTAGTGTTTTTTACATTATATTTTACATCTTTTTGTTTTGTGTATCTCTTAACTACTTATTGTAGATATGAATGATTTCACTACTTCTGTCTTTTAACCCTCCTACTAGCTCTGTAAAGGGGAAATGGATATCGTTGAGAGGCATGTATCATTTTTCCTGGGGCCATCTCTGCTTCATCAGTCCCTCTATTGACCCCAAGGAGGTTTCCCATCTCAGCAGCTTTCACCAAGACACTTGCTCACTGAGAAGCACATCCCTCTCCCTACTAATTTGCATACCCTGAGCCCAGTTACTTAAGTAAGCTTTATTGTTACTGCCTCTGTGTACCTCCCCAGGTTCTCATTGCTATCTCATCCCTCAAGTGACTTTAAAGAAATGAGAGTCACGTTAAGCTTTACCACACAGCATATCTTGAGAAGACAACAGAAATAATAGAACTAGAAAAATAGAATGCCAACTCCTTACAGGGTTATTTGTAAGCCCAGCAAATTCTTGTACTAATTGACCTGGCATTTTCCTGAACAAAGTAAATAGAGAGCCAGCTACAAAGAAATGTATGGTGGCCAATGAGAGGTCTCATTTGTTGTAGTGAATTTGCTACTTTTAATCATATTAACGTAGTTGCTGTTTTGTCTTACAAGTGTTGGCATTGCAAAATAGTGCTTACTGACTACTCTATAACAAAGCATAGAAATGTCAGTTCCTAAACATCCTCTTTAATCATTTAGATCAGGAAGGGGATGGGACTGTGAGTCGAGGAAATACATGACCAGCATTGAACATGGTTTAAGCTTATCTCATATTCAAACACTGGTATGGGACTGGTGAAAGTACCAGTTCTGGTCAGTACCAGCCAAACTTGTTGTCACTAGTAAGATAAATTCATGACAGTGTAAAAATTGCTGTCTACTACAGAAAACTGCTTGTTAGTGACATTACTTTGCTGTTCTATGACCTGCTTCTAGGGGTGATGAATAATATGACAGGCTTTTTGTGTGCTCGTCCAGTAAAATTTATAGTTTCTTGCTTCCCAGGTGGAACAGTGGTAAAGAATCCATCTGCCAATGCTGGAGATGCAGGAGCTGTGGATTCAATCCCTGGATTTGGGAAGACTTCTCTTGCAATAGGAAATGGAAACCCACTCCAGTATTCTTGCCTGGAATATTCCATGGACAGAGGAGAGTGGTGGGCTACAGTCCATGCGATCGCGAAGAGTCAGACTCCACTAAGCGACTATGCAAACATGCACGCAGCGAAATGAAACTGTGTTGAAGCTATGTACCATGCATAGGTTAATATCTTCTTAGATAATAACTTGAATTAATACTGTAATGATGCTACTTTGATTTGAAAACAAAACAAAACAAAACAAAATCTTGCTTTTCCAAGATATGATTTCTGAGTCTCTGAGGTATACTTCACACAGTCTTTCTCTCTCTCAAGTATAAGTTCAACACTAAATTCAGTCACTCATGAGTGTTTGAGAACCTCGTGTCTAGGGAGTTTATATCTAAAATTTTATAGATCTTTAATTTCAAAGTTGCAAATCAAATAAGTGCTAATGTGAGTGGTGATTGAAAGATGATTCCATTCAATGCTCTCTTAACTTTTATATGAAAAATGACAGGAATAAGGGCATGACAGGTAATGAGTAGTTCCAGGTATAACAAAAAATATTGGTGAAACTCATTTGTTGTTAAAAAGATAATCGATAAACCTTTCCCCGCTATAGGAAAAAAAAAAGAAAGCCTAGATGAAGAAAAAGAAATTTTTCTTCTTTTCACTTTGACTGACTAAGGCGAGAGTTTCAGAGAATTAAAGAGAGAAGAATCCAGGGGTGGAGAGCAGTGGCTGTGACAGGCAGCCAGAGACAGCGTCTCAGTGGCCCGCTGTCATCCCCCACAGCTTGCAGAGCCTGGAGGCTGCACCAGAGACGGTCTGAGGAGTGAGGGAGGCTGAGTGCCGCGACTCAAATACCAAACCAACTGTGCCGAGGGTTTTGATGAGCAGGTTTCCATGAGCAAAAACACAGTCATCAAGTTCAGGTTAATTTTTTTTAAGGAAAAATAAAGACAAGCGAGTAAGCTAATCATTGTACCCAGGACCCAACTCAGGCAGGGACTAAAAAAGTACCCACCGAGATCTAACTGTATAGCTTTCTGTAACAGTGTGGTGACCACCAGACTTCTGGGTGGCGTTTGGAGCCGCTGTGCTCCTTTCTTCCACAGCCCTACTCATATTCCCACCGTACACCAAGAGCACCCACTGGGAGGAAACCCTTCCATAAGGAAGCAGAGAGTGTGCCGGTGATGGGCCAGCTCCCAGGGCACCTTCCTCTCAATCAACACTTTCTAACTCACCTGCCAATTTGAAATAAGAGTTTTAATTTTTTTTCCTTAATTCTTTTTTGAAAATATGTTATTTATTTGGCTGCACCAGATCTTAGTTGAGACACACAGGTTCTTTAAGTGTGGCATGCAAACTCTTAGTTAGGAATTAGTTCCCTGATCAGAGATCCAATCTGGGCCCCCTGCACTCAGGGGCGCAGAGTCTTAGCTGCAGGACCATCAAGGAAATCCCTCCCTAATTCTTTAAGGTGTTAACATTTGGGATCAAAATGGCAAAGTAAATTGTCTGGTCAGGCCAGGAAAAGTGCCTGCAGGATATAATGTTCTCGTTTTGAGAAGCTTTCGTGTGCCCATCACAGTGACAGCCTCTTCTGCATAGGTCAGTGGGTTCCTGTGTGTATCGGGTGACACCACAGCCATGGCCAAAACCGATTGGACCAGAGGTTGGTATTGGTAAGCCATCTGTAACTTAGCTGGGAGCCTGTGAAAGAATCTGGCACAAGAGCTCTGCCATAAAAGAGCACTAGATGGGAGTTAAGGGTCCAACCAGAAACTTTTTTGAGAGATTGAGTGCAAAGCACTCAGAGTCAGCAGTCAGGAGAGGCCAAGAGACACAGGCACAAAAAGAAGGCGGTAAGCAAAAGATAGGTGGTAGCAAAAGCTCTGAGTAAACAGAAATCTTGAGATAAATAGAAGAGATTAAAAATTGCTATTTAACTACAGTAATTACAGGAGCAGAAACAGAAGCCAAGAGAGTGGAGAATTAATTCTAGGAAAAGCAATAAGTGAAGCCAGTTCAGTCACTCAGTCGTGTCCAACTCTTTGCGACCCCATAGACTGCAGCAAGCCAGGCTTCCCTGTCCATCACCAACTTCCAGAGATTGCTCAAACCCATGTCTATCGAGTTGGTGATGCCATCCAACCA
>SJYW01055155.1:4439-67782 GCA_006410735.1 Raphicerus campestris
GAAAGTGAAGTTGCTCAGTCGTGTCCGACTCTTTGCGACCCCATGGACTGTAGCCTACCAGGCTCCTGTGTCCACTGGATTTTTCAGGCAATAGTACTGGAGTGGATTGCCATTTCCTTCTCCAGGGGATCTTCCCGACCCAGGGATGGAACCTGGGTCTCCCGCATTGTAGACAGATGCTTAACCATATGAGCCACCAGGGAAGTCTATATCTGAGGTTATTGATATTTCTCCTGGAAATCTTGATTCCAGCTTGTGTTTCTTCCACTCCAGCGTTTCTCATGATGTACTCTGCATATAAGTTAAATAAGCAACCTTGATGTACTCCTTTTCCTATTTGGAACCAGTCTGTTGTTCCATGTCCTGCTATTGGACCTCAAAAAAGTATAAGAAATAATTTTTCTTCTTGAGTTTCAATGATAGCCATAGTTGCATATTTGAGGATTGTATTTAAATATTTTAGTGTTACTGAATACAAAGTGGGTCTTGAAAGTCTTGTCATCCTTCTGATTTCGCTCAAGTGTGGATCTGCAATTTGAAAATGGCCCAGCAATAAGGCAGGCACCATTTATTGAGCTCTATTGTCACGTATTGTGTTAAGTATTTTACATGCATATTATTTCATTCGATCTGAATGGCAATCCTCTGGAGGTAGTTATTATTATTATTCCTACTGTGTATGACTGAAGGAACTGAGAGTCTGAGAAGCTAGATAACTTGCCTAACCTCATACGATAAGTAAACAGTAGAGTCAGGCATGAATTTCCAGTATCCTGGGCTTTGCTGGTAGCTCAGCTGGTAAAGAATCTGCCTGCAGTGAAGGAGACCCCGGTTTGATTCCTGGGTCAGAAAGATCCTCTGGAGAAGGAATAGGCTATGCACTCTAGGCTATTTGGGGGCTCCCCTGGTGTTCAGCTGGTAAGGAATCTGCCTGCAATGTGGGAGACCTGGGTTCTGTCCCTGGATTGGGAAGATCCCCTAGAGAAGGGAATGGCTACCCACTCCAGTATTCTGGCCTGGAGCATTCACAGTCCATGGGGTGACAAAGAACTGGACATGGCTGAGGGAATTCACTTTTACTTATCTGTTGCCAGATCCTCTGCTTTCCCATTGAACCCAATGCCTATCTTTGCAGTTTCTAGGCTTATTAGAAGCCTGGAAATAAAATGCATTTTCTGATAGCTCTTTAAAGAAGCCTAGAATTTTGCACTCATTCATCAGTTTTTGTAATAAGTGCCTGTTAATGTTTCTAATTATAACTCATTTCACAATAATACTCAATAATGTTTTTATTGCATTTTGTGCCTTTCACAGATTTATGCATTCCTATCAAGTTCTTCAGTTACTGCATAGCTAAGCAATACTTATTTCATTCCCTTAATCTGACAAATGTGCAATGTGGAAATTAGCAATAGTCTGGGACCTTTAACTTGCAATGTTCCCTGTGTTAATTTTTTTGTTTCCAACTCTCACATTTTCATTGCATTTAATATGCATCATAAAAGTGCCTCTTTTGCAAGTTCATTACATATGCTCTTTAATTGCAGTTAGGGCTTTTGAAATTACTGTTAGGCATAGTGGAAATAATTAGCAGCTTATGTCTAGTCTGATTTTAGAACAAATAACTGCAGTCAGTTCATTTTTCAAATAACTTAATTACTGTTAATCATTGTAGCAATATGATAATCCATAGCAATGTATTGGTGAATATCTACCTTCTACTCTGCACATGTTTATTTTTCTCTGGGAAAGAATAAATTAATATCTTACAGCTCAAAGCTGATAAAGATAACTTTGATGTGTCTATAATTTTAAAAATAACCATGTCATAATTTTGCTGGAAAACATAAAAGGAAATTGTTGAAATTCATTTGTGAGAATTCCAAATTGCTGGATAATATTAAAGAACTTAAGTGACAAATAGCCTATGTAATAAAAGTACTTGAGGTTTTTTTTTTCTTTTTATATTCATTCACTCAAATATTTCTTTTGAAACAGAGAAGTAGTTAATAATTTTAGACAAAGGGAAATTGGAGGCATCTTTCCCAAACAAACAATCAAAATAGCAATTGAAAAAATACAAAAAAGTGTCAATTTGTTGTGTTTGGAGTGAGGGAAGGCAAATGATTACTTGTGCAACAATACATAATTACGGGGAAGTGTAATGGTTTTCAGGAATGAGGACGTTGGGAGCATATGGAGATACGAGGCTGAATGGTGGTTTAAGGGATCCTGTCTACCATCTCTACTACCTGTACATGAGTTCATCTGGGGGATAGGGATGTGTAAGCAAATCTTTCTCTTTACCTGATAGAAGTGGGGTCTGCTGATAGTAATGTAGGTGAATTGCATAAAAAGGATTTGTGTAGTGTTTCTGATATTTTCTAAAAGTTCCATCAGAAGTTAGATGTCTTTATCAGTTAGTAGCAAGTATTATGCATACATAGATATCATTATGCATCAATGATATGCATCAATATCATTATTCTATTGGGACACTCTAATATTAACTATTTTAATACCTTTAAGCTTTCCTGAATACTTGCTTGACACAAAGTAGACTTTTACTTTTTTTACAAATTTATTGAGGTACAATTGATGCTTAATAAAGTTCACAGTTTTAATTACAGAATTTGATAAATTTTAGCATATGTATACATTTCTGAAACCAACTTGGCAACAAGGTAATGAACATATCTATCATCTGAAAAGTTTTCTTGTGTCCATTTGTAATTTGTTCTTTCTTCCATGGCTGTGTTTAGGCAACTTTATATTTCCTTTAGGTCGCTATAAATTAGTTTTTATTTTCTATAATTTTATATACACAAAGTCAAATAGTATATACTCTTTTGGACTCCTTTCACTAATTTATACATATTGCATCAGTAATTCATTTCTTTGTATTGGACACTGTTTCATTGTATGCATGGACGATATGTTCTATCCACTCTCCTGCTGATCAGCCATTGGTTTGTTGCCAGTATTTTGGCTTTTCCAATAAAACTGGTGTAAACATTAACATCTATGTCTTTGAGTGGACTTCTGCTTTCATGTCTATTCAGTAAACACCAAGATGTGGAATGGCTGGTCAAATGTTTTAATTTTTAACTTTTAAAGAAATTTTAGACTTTTAGTTGGCATACACAGTTCAGGATGTTATAACAAATTACTATAAACTATGCTATTTATAAGCAATAGACTTTTATTTCTCACAGTTCTGGAGGCTGAAAGTTCAAGATTAACAGCATGATCTAAGGTTTTATATATATATATATATATTATATATATTAAATATTCATTATTGTTTCCTATATATTTGGAAAACAATATATTATATATAAAATCATATTTTCAATGGTGTGCTACAGTTAGTTCATACTGTTTCCTGAAGGCTGATTTTTAAATATTTAGGATTTTTAAAAAATTGTGGTAACAATTAATATGATATCTACCCTCTTAACTTTTTAAGTAAATAGAAAGTGTTATTAACTATAGGCAGAATGTTGTACAGTAGATCTCTAGATTCTAGAGCTTATCTTACATCACTGAAACTTTATGCCTATTGAACAGCAACTTCCTGTTTTCATCACCTCCCAGCCTTGGCAACTACTATTTTGCCCCCTGTTTCTATGAGTTTGACTACTTTAGATACCTCATATAAGTGGAAACACTTATAAGCCAGTCCTGAGACTGGCTTATTTCATTAGCATAATGTCTTATGCTGGTTGCTAAATTATTGGTAGCTTGAAATAATCAATGGTATGATTTTTAACATCATAGAAATTGGAAAACACTAGAAACTAAGCCTTTTTAAATTTTTTCCCTCTAGAGAGCTAGTTTACCAGCACATTCCTAAATACCGGACTAAAATTATTTCTGATGGTTGATTTTTTTTCCCTTAAACCCTCCAGGGTCAGATATCTATATTACTCTATTAGGTCACTAGGCAATTGAAGTTCTGATCTCAGATGATGGGTGTGGGATAGAGTGGGGGAAACACAAATATGTTACTGTATAAGGCAGAGAGAGCCCCGTGACCATACTCCCAACAGATGGATGATCATGAAAATTTGCCTCAGAGGTGTAGATTGTTGCCTGATCTATTGCATCTTGGAAAAACACTGGAGCATGTAGAATGCAGAGTCAGGGTGGGCTCCCAATAGTCCCCATGTCAGTAGAGTAAAATAGATTTGCAGAGTAAAAGTTCAAGATGTTGGCCCAGTTGATGGGCCAATAGATGTCAAAGAAAGACCCTGACATGTGGAGATGCTGGAGCTAATTCCTGAGCAGGTGGATTCAGCTTCCTAAGGGGAGAAAGGTAATGAAGATTGAGTTTGCTTGTTTCATTTTCCTCTAGAAACATCTGAATTGCTTATTTTTGGACACACATGCATCTATCTTTGGACACATCTGCACTTTTAGGACCTAATCAGTTTTGTGCCAAACGTCTGTTATTCTACATAGATGAAAGTTTGAAGACGTGTAGCTTATACCATTCAAGAGAAAAGCAGTCTCATAAAGACCCAAATGGATTGGTCCAACTCCCATGGCCAGTGCTGAGATGGAGAGATCTGTAAAGAGAAAAAAACCCTGAGACATTGATTGTAGGGAAAAATCTAGGTCAGGAAGACACATGGATCAGGGGTTTCTGGACTCCACAGGAAGAGGAGGTCATGGTAATATGAGATTGTTTCAGAAATATTCTTCTAATATAATTAGTCATGCAGGTGGAGTCGTTTCTATTCTCTTGGAAGACATTTTTAGAAAGAAATCATATGGCAGGGCACCAAAGTATGATTTACTGTGAAGCCAGTGAAGCTTAAGCTTATGTGGACCTTGGAGATGCCCTTGCAATGTATTTAGATGGTTGTTTACTTCTGTTTGAAAGAGCAGGCTATTTTACTTGCTTTTGATTGAATTCACTATCTCTTTCNTTCTTGCTATTCTTTGGAATCCTGCATTCAAATGGGTATATCTTTCCTTTTCTTCTTTGCCTTTTGCTTCTCTTCTTTTCTCAGCAGTTTGTAAGGCCTCCTAAGACAACTGTTTTGCTTTTTTACATTTCTTTTTCTTGGGGATTATCTTGATCACTGCCTCAAATACAATGTCATGAACCTCCATCCATAGTTTTTCAGGCACTCTGTCTATCAGATCTAATCCCTTGAATCTACTTGTCACTTCCACTGTATAATCATAAGGGATCTGATGTAGGTCATACCTGAATGGTCTTTTGGTTTTTCCTACTTTCTTCAATTTAAGCCTGAATTTGGCAATAAGGAGTTCGTGATCTGAGCCACAGTCAGCTCCCAATCTTGTTTTTGCTGACTATATAGAGCTTCTCCAGCTTTGACTGCAAAGAATATAATCAACCTGATTTCATTGTTGACAATCTGGTGACTTCCGTGTAGAGTCTTCTCTTGTGTTGTTGGAAGAGGGTGTTTGCTATGACCAATGTGTTCTGTTAGCAAAACTCTGTTAGACTTTGACCTTCTTCATTTTGTATTCCAAGGCCAAATTTGCCTGTTACTCCAGGTGTTTCTTGATTTCCTACTTTTGGATTCCAGTCCCCCATAGTGAAAAGGACATCTTTTTTTGGGTGTTAGTTCTAAAAGGTCTTGTAGGTCTTCATAGAACCATTCAGTTTCTTCAGTATCACTGGTTGGCACATAGACTTGGATTACTATGATACTGAATGACTTGCCTTGGAAACAAACAGAGATCATGCTGTCATTTTTGAGATTGCATCTAAGTACTGCATTTTGGACTCTTTTGTTGACTATGAGGGCAACTTCATTTCCNCACATAGACTTGGATTACTATGATACTGAATGACTTGCCTTGGAAACAAACAGAGATCATGCTGTCATTTTTGAGATTGCATCTAAGTACTGCATTTTGGACTCTTTTGTTGACTATGAGGGCAACTTCATTTCCTTTAAGGGATTCTTGCCCACAGTAGTAGATATAATGGTCATCTGAGTTAAATTCACCCATTCCAGTCCATTTTAGTTCACTGATTCCTAAAATGTCAATGTTCACCCTTGCCATCTCCTGTTTGACCACTTCCAATTTACCTTGATTCATGGACCTGACATTCTAGGTTCCTATGCAATATTGTTCTAGACAACATAGAACTTTACTTTTATCATCAGTCACATCTGTAATGTGGTGTTGTTTTTGTTTTGGCTCCATCTCTTCTTTCTTTCTGTAGTTATTTCTCCACTTTTCTCCAGCAGCATATTGGGCACCTAGCTACCTGAGGAGTTTATCTTTCAGTGTCTTATCTTTTTGCCTTTTCATACTGTTCATGGGGTTCTCAAGGCAAGAATACTGAAGTGGTGCCATTTGTCACCCTGCTTATTTAACGTATATGCAGTGTACATCTTGTGAAATGCCCGTCTAGATGAAGCACACCTGGAATCAAGATTGCTGGGAGAAATATCAATAACCTCAGATACGCAGATGACACCACCTTTATGACAGAAAGCGAAGAAGAACTAAAGAGCCTCTTGATGAAAGTGAAAGAAGAAAGTGAAAAAGTTGGCTTAAATCTCAATATTCAGAAAACTAAGATCATGGCATCTGGCCATCACTTCATGGCAAATAGATGAGGAAACAATGGAAACAGTGAGAGACTGTTTTGGGCTCCAAAATCACTGCAGACAGTGACTGGAGCCAAGAAAGTAAAAGATGCTTGCTCTTTGGAAGAAAAGCTATGACCAACCTAGACAGCATACTAAAAAGTAGAGACATTGCTTTGCCAATAAAAGGCTTTCTAGTCAAAGCTATGGTTTTTCTGCTAGTCACATATGGATGTGAAGGTTGGACTATAAAGAAGGCTGAATGCTGAAATATAGATACTTTTGAACTGTGATATTGGAGAAGACTCTTGAGAGTCCCTTGGACTGCAAGATCAAGCCAGTCAATCCTAAAGGAAATCAGTCCTGAATATTCACTGGAAGGACTGATGCTGAAACTCTTATACTTTTGCCACCTGATGCGAAGACCTGACTCCTTGGAAAAGACCCCAATGATGGAAAAGATTAAGGCAGGAGGAGAAGGAGACAACACAGGATGAGATGGTTGGATGGCATTACATACTTGATGCACATGAATTTGAGCAAGCCCCAGGAGTTGGTGATAGACAGGGAAGCCTGGTGTGTTGCAGTCCATAGGGTCACAGAGTTAGACATGACTGAGCAACTGAACTGATACATATGCATGTGTGTGTTTTTTTTTTAATAAAAGCAAAACATTTTATCCTCTGTGCATGATGACATGTATNGAAAACTAAGATCATGGCATCTGGCCATCACTTCATGGCAAATAGATGAGGAAACAATGGAAACAGTGAGAGACTGTTTTGGGCTCCAAAATCACTGCAGACAGTGACTGGAGCCAAGAAAGTAAAAGATGCTTGCTCTTTGGAAGAAAAGCTATGACCAACCTAGACAGCATACTAAAAAGTAGAGACATTGCTTTGCCAATAAAAGGCTTTCTAGTCAAAGCTATGGTTTTTCTGCTAGTCACATATGGATGTGAAGGTTGGACTATAAAGAAGGCTGAATGCTGAAATATAGATACTTTTGAACTGTGATATTGGAGAAGACTCTTGAGAGTCCCTTGGACTGCAAGATCAAGCCAGTCAATCCTAAAGGAAATCAGTCCTGAATATTCACTGGAAGGACTGATGCTGAAACTCTTATACTTTTGCCACCTGATGCGAAGACCTGACTCCTTGGAAAAGACCCCAATGATGGAAAAGATTAAGGCAGGAGGAGAAGGAGACAACACAGGATGAGATGGTTGGATGGCATTACATACTTGATGCACATGAATTTGAGCAAGCCCCAGGAGTTGGTGATGGACAGGGAAGCCTGGTGTGTTGCAGTCCATAGGGTCACAGAGTTAGACACGACTGAGCAACTGAACTGATACATATGCATATGTGTGTTTTTTTTTTTAATAAAAGCAAAACATTTTATCCTCTGTGCATGATGACATGTATAGGGTGTGTGTGTGTGTGCACGTATGGTGTGGTGTGGAAGGAGGCACTGGGGAGTCAGTTAAGAGCTGAGGAGTTGCAGTCACCTATTTAAAAAGTGTGCATCATACTAATGTCGAGGGACCAGCATGTAAATATGGATTCTGGTTGCTTTACAGAAAATTGCTTAAGTCTTTTCCAATTTATGAATGAAAGGAAGACTGTCTTTTCTGCTTTTGATGTAGAGTGTGTTTTAGGCTTATAGTAGTGATATTAAATTCAACAGAATTATTTAAATGCATTCAACATTCTTCAGCAGCTTCTTCAAAGTATGTTTCTCAAGATTCTCTCTTCAAGAATCTAAAATGGCCCCTATTCCTTGGTTCCCCTTAATGACTAATGTCCCTTAATGGTGCCCCTTAATATTTTAGTATAATACAAGTAGCAGACATGTGCTTGTCAAGACTCATTGGGAGATACAAAATTAGATGTTGTCTTACAGAACAATTACTGAAGCTAATACAGAGATCTGTAAATTTTTTCAAAGCAACAAAGGAACATTTTAGACAGTTAGTGGATGTCTTCTTTTTTGGTTAAAGAGCATCTGTTTCTCTTTGTTCTAATAACTGAGCTTTGATTTTTCTTTGGGGACACCATTTCTTTTGATTTGTGAGTCCATGGGAAAGCACACCTCCCCCAGTTTGGGCACATCCCTTAGGGTGTTTTGCCCTCATCCACCTAGTGGTAGGAGTTGATAAAGGGATGTAACGTCACTACCTGATGCTGAGACAGCACTTCCTGATGCCAAGAACTAAGGGTTTTAGATGTATTAGTTATAATCTATAAGGAAGTAGATACTATTTTACAGATATTAATAATTTAATTCTCCAATTGAATCAGGAAGTCAGTATCATTTTTCAAGTGACAAGATTATAGCTAAGTTAAATGGCTCGATCAAAAAGATACAATTGCGAAGTCATGAGTCATGATATAAATCTATCGTATTTGCTTGTTCTGGCTGTAGAATCTGTGATCTTAACCTAAAGGCATGTTTTCTGAGTTGGTCTAATTCTGAAAATTGTTCTGAGATTTCTATGCTGTTAGGATGTAGACCTACATATAGAGGCTAGTAATCAACTTGCTCTCTTTCTGAATGAGAGGCTGTTGAGACTGATAGTAACAAAGAAAAACACAGACAAGAGATGAACAGATTCTATGACATTATTTGAAGCTGTTATTCCCTTGAAATTGTAAGCTACATGAGTGATTAGGTCTCTGTTTTTATTTTAACCTTTTTTAAAAAATTAAAATATAGTTAATTTATAATGTTGTGTTAGTTTCAGATGTATAGCAAAGTGATTCAGTTACATATATATTCTTTTTCAGGTGATTTTCCTTTATAGGTTATTACAAGATATTTAATACAGTTTCCTGTTCTATGAGTAGGTCCATGTTGTTTATCTGTTTTATATATAGTAGTGTGTATCTGTTAATCCCAAACTCCTAATTTATCTCCTCTGCCACTATTGCCTTTGGTAACCCTAAATTTGTCTTTTTTGTTTATGAGTCTCATTCTGTTTTATAAATGCCATATAATATCACTTATATATAGAATATAAAGAAATGATGCAAATAAATTTATTTATAAAATAGACCTAGACTCATAAGCATAAGTTTCCATTTTTAAGCTCATTCAAGCCAGATTGAATTAGGTTCCTGTCACTTATGGCTGAGATGTATTAACCAATATATATGTACTTAACTTGGTATCTAAGAATAGGATATTGATCTGAGGGAGTGTTGAGGAAAAGTAAAGAAAAAGAAAAAAAATGTATAATAAATCTAAGACCACATAGTATAAGTAGATATACCCACTCTAGAAACGTAGGAATCTAGGCTATAATTGTCCACTGGAGTTCATTTAGTTCAGGTTTCAAATTATAATAATATGTGAAGAAGTTCTTTAGTTTTTAAGTTAGAAAAAGAGAACTATATCATGAACAGCTATGTATCCATGCTAATATGAAAAAAGGAAAAATTTTGGTCTTGAATAGAGGAAAAAGTAATGTCATTTGTTGAATGTGCCAAACATTATTCTAAATGCTTTCATATATCTTACTATTTAAGTTTCCCAACAAAAGGAAGATATTTTCCATATGTGGAGATTGAGGCCTGGGATGTGGATGAAAGTGTTCTACCTGTAGCAGACACTGTTAGCCAAAAAACCAAATGACTTGCTCCCAACTCCCTTTTCCTCTCCTCTCCCTCTATCCTCTTATATAGCTTAGTACCTGATTTTCATCCCTACTGCAGCTAGTAGGGGGGATATGATATACTTTTTATTAATGAGATAAAAGCAGAACTCTTGTTGGGATTCTAGAAAATATTAATACTTATTTTCTTGATAAAAGGAACATATGCATCTGATGTCTTTCACGTCCTTATTTGTTCAGTGCACCTGGGCTTAATTTCTGGGGCCTCAGAGTTATTTCACAACTTTGATGGGAGGTGCACGTGCTTGAAAGGATAGTAGAACATAAAGAGAGAAGGATCCTGGGTATTTGATGACATCATGAAAGACTATCTCTGGATTTTTCTTCTTGGGTAATGTAAAAAAAAGTTTTTCTTGCTTATCCCATGATTACTTGCAGCCTGCAGTGTATGCATGGGTTTTCTGTTACTTAACTACTACGTGTGCCTCTAATATAAAGACCTTAGATAGACCCATGGCTAATGCACATGCTGGTTTTATATAATATAACCTCTTTCCACCAGTATTTTTTGCCTCTCCTTCAATTAAAATGGAGTATAGTTCACCAGTGTCTTGTTTGAAGATGGTTATATGTAATATAAATATTTATTTAGTCAAATAGGTGTGACAGAAGGTGAAGTCAGAGTTGTGTGAGAGGTACTTGTCATACACTTGCAGGTCTTTAAGCTGGAAGGGGCAGTGTGACGGGGAATGCAGATGATTTTAAGAAGCTTGAAGAAGCTCCTGGCTCAAAGCCAGCAAGAAAATAGGAACCTTAGTTCTTTAACCTCAAGAAACTATTTCTGCCAACAACCTAAATGAGTTTGGAGGATCATTCTTTCAAGCCATAGAAAAGAACTCTGCCCTTGCCACCACCTTGAATTTGGTCTTGTGATAGCCTAAGCAGGGAATTGGCTAAGATCCTCACTGTGTCCAGATTTCTGATTCATGGAAACCATGACATAATAAATGGATGTTGTTCTAAGCCACTGAGTTTATGGTAATTTGTTGCAGCAGCAATGAACTCCAGTCTGTTTTTCTAATAAGATCTCTGGTCTATTGGGGCTCCACTTCTCTATAGTAGGTTTAGAAAATGCCTCCAAAGGGAATGTGATTCACCTCAGGTTTTTCCCTTCTCTCAAGGATTATGGCTTATATAGTTATTGCTCAAACCCTGAAAAGAGTGATTTCATATATTTTGTTTAATTTTATACTGCTTATAGTGGGATGGTAAGTCCCATACTGGTTACTTTGTCATGTCTGAAACCGTACATTTAAATAGATTCTGATTTATGGTATGATATTTGATTTGTTTTTATTTGCTCTTTGCTTTGTCTCTAATAATTTTTGGACACACATCTTTGCAGTTTTGAAGTTTCATGATGACGTGAATTGTGAGGATGTTTTTGCACCCAATGAGTTGGGCAAATGATAGAACTTATCAATTTGGAAATTCGTGTCTTTAAATTCTAGGAATGTTCTTTAAAATGCATATCATATAATATCCTTCTCATTGTACAGCCTGTTCTGTTTCTTGAAAACATGTTGCAGTTGGTTGCCAGTGTTCACATCTTCTATATTGATTATTTGGTTTAATTCTATCTATTGTAAAGACGTAGATGTTAAAAGATGTAACTATGGTTATGGATTTATTTGTTTNTAAGTGAAAAGTATGATTTTTTGTCCTTACTGAGTAAAGTGAAATGAACATTTTAAGTTGTGGCTTCCAAAACACAAAAAAGGCTATAAACACTTTAAAACAACTTTAATGTATAGCAGTGAAATTTTCTTTCTTTATTTTCAGTATATATTTGATTATCTTTAAATTTTAGATCCTTGCTATGTATTAAAATTATATGCAAACAGATTTCTGCTATAAATGCCTTCTGACTTTCCTTGCCTCTTAGACAGGAAACATTTTCATCTCTAAATTTCTGTAACATGTAGTCATATCACTTATTTCACTTTATATTTTATTTTTCTGTATACTTATTTAATTTCCCNATTAAAATTATATGCAAACAGATTTCTGCTATAAATGCCTTCTGACTTTCCTTGCCTCTTAGACAGGAAACATTTTCATCTCTAAATTTCTGTAACATGTAGTCATATCACTTATTTCACTTTATATTTTATTTTTCTGTATACTTATTTAATTTCCCTAGTAGTTTTTAAATATCTTAAAGCCAGAATCCATTATCAGTCCTTGTCATCATGATTTCTTGATAGTGTCTTCCAACACTGAGAAAATAAAACAAATCCAATTAATATATCTTGTACATTTTCCTTTATATGTAGAGGATTACGATTGCCCTTTAAGTTAAATAGTAAAAGTTAGCTTATTAAAATTTTTATCACCAGAAAAATTGTGGAAGTTAGCAATTCTGATATCAATACCAACTCTTAGTCCAGTAATATGTATGCTTATAAAAATAAGAAAAAATTATTAATAGAGAACTATACTTTATTGTTTCTGTAGTTATTTAGTAAGACAATTAGGATAATATCCCAGGGAGACTTTAAAAATAATTACAGCATGTATATTTACAAGACTACTAATGCCTAAATAAAAATGCTACTTTTATTGTGCTTTCAAAAGACACTGAAAATTAATACTTATATAATAATTCAATTTGTAAGATCTGTGGATAGACTACAAATAAAATAAATTCTAGATATCTTTAGGAATTTGGAGTATGAGCAACATATTCACAATTGTGTAGTAATTTAATGTAAATAACACTTGTTTATATTCTCAAAACTTGACACTTACATAAAGCTTACACTTAAACCCTCGCTAAAGTGTATTTTATCAAATTGTCAGTCTCATTCTTACAGTGTCATTATTTCATCTAAAACTTCCTCCTTCCAGCCATAAAATAAAACTTAAAACCAGAAGGCGTACTTTGTATTGGCATATTCAAATTGCCTAGTATTTGTCGGACATGACTGAGCGATTCAACTGAACTAGACTGAATATTTGTCAGGTTTAAGAAATATTACACAAACATTTTGATTCTGCTTTAAACAATTTGTCATTGCAAAAACCATTTTTTCCCCTCTGATTACTAGAAGGTATTTTCCATTAGTGTAGTGAACAAGCTTTTCAAAATACTCATTAGGAGGAGGAAAAATTTACATGTTGCTGTTAATAGACCTATTCTTCAAAATGCCAGAGAAAGTTGTGCTATCTGATGAACATTTTATTAAAAAGTGGAGTGAAACAGTAATATCCTGGATTCACAATTTCTTAGTTTTCCTACATAAGATCCCAGGGGAAAGTACTTAACTATATAACCCATATTTCAGTGAACCCTTTACTTGGTTTTTTACTTACTGAGTCATATGCGTTTTGCTTGAAAGTGTTTTAACTCTTGAGTATCACAACATTGTATCAGATTAGGCTGAATTGAGAATTTTGGAATATACTGCACATGGTTATGGGAAAGGTTCAAGGGCTGAATACTGAAATAAGGAACCAAGCACATACCTGTGTCTCTTATGTCTTCTGCATTGGCAGATAGGTTCTTTACCCCTGGCACAACCTGGGAAGCCCTTGTAAGGTTGATACTTAAGGAATAGTTTTTATACATTAAATGTAGTTCAAAAAGACTAAAATATTAATTTGGTAATTAAAGGTATATTTCAATTTAATAAAACTAAATTTTTTTGCCTAGAGCACTCTGCATTGGGATAATATCCTCTCAAATTAGCTTATGTAGTTAACACATTATTGAAACTAGTAAGAAAATAGGAACTAGGTTTTTTTTTTTTTTGCCTTTAATATTTCTTCTTGATCCCTTGATATAGTTCCACGTATTTATTTTCAGAGATGAATTAAAGAATTGGTAAGGCCTGATTTGGAAAAAAGTTCAGAGCCAGAAATATCAGCTTTATGATAAATTTCATCGTGGCCTTTACCAGGGAATTCTCTCCCTGTTATTTTAGTTTATTGAAAAGCAAATATGGTTAACCCTTGAACAACATGGTTTTGAAGTGCATTGGTCTACTTTATATGGATTTTTTTTTTCTATACAAAATTGGTTGAATTCTCTGATGTGGGGGGTCAACTGTAAAGTTTTTGAGTACATAGAGGGTGGGAGTACCTAATCCTTTGTTAGAGTCAGTTGTATACATATTCCTGTTTAGAATATCATCTGTAAGCGCATAGCTGCCAAATTCTCTTATCTCCCAGAACCCAGCCCATGTAGCAAGTGAATAAAATTGAGAACAATGGAAAATAGATCAGAAAGAACAGAATTTTGCACCAAAAGACTCTGTTCTGATTTATTCTAATTCCACTGATAATTCTGAATTTTGTACGTTATTCTGTATAATGAAATATAACTACTGATTTGTATTACGTAGACAATGTTCAGCTTATCTCCTTTCTCAAGTTTTTCTTCATACATTAATTATTTTAGATATAATTAATTTTGTTGATATATAATTGACATATAACATTATACTAATTTCATGTGTAAAACAGAGTGATTCAACATTTGTATATATTGTAAACTAATAACCACAAGAAGTCTAGCTAACATCCACCATCACAGTTACAAGTTTTTTTCTTATGATGAGAACTTTTAAGATCTACTCTCTTGGCGACTTTCAAATATACAATACAGTCTGATTAACTAGTCACCATGCTGCTCACTAAATCCCGTGACTCTTTTATAGCTGGAAGTTTGTATCTTCTGACCACCTTCACCCATTTCACCCACTTCCTACTAACTTCTGGGAACCACCAATCTGTTCTCCGTATATATTAACTTAATTTTCTTTTTCTAAAACTTCAGTTCAGTTCAGTCACTCATTCATGTCCGACTCTTTGCAACCCTATGAATTGCAGCATGCCAGGCCTCCCTGTCCATCATTAACTAAGTGAGCTCATAGGATGATTGTCTTTATTTTACTTATATCAGTTAGTATAATGCCTCAACGTTTATCCAGTTTATTGTAAATGATAAGAATTTCTTTTTTTTTTATGATTTGAATAGCATTCCATTGTATATGCAGATGGTCCCTGAATAATGTTGCAACTACTGTTTTTAAAGTTTATGATGGTGCAAAAGTAATACAAGTTTAGTAGAAACTATATTAATTCAAATTTGAATTTTGATCTTTTCTGAGCTAGTGATATGTATTATGATACTCTTGATACTGGGAAGCAGCAATAAGCTGCAGTTCTCAGTCAGCCTTGTGATGGACCACAAGGGTAAATAACTGATACATATACAACCATTCACTACCCACACGACCATTTTACTTTTCACTTTCAGTACAATATTCAATATGTTACATGAGATATTCAATCTTTTATTACAAAGTATACTGGTGTTAGATAATTTTCCCCAACTTAACGCTAACATAAATGCTCTGAGCATGTTTATGGGAGAAGACTCTTGAGAGTCCCTTGGACTGCAGACAGAGCCAAGCAGTCCATTCTAAAGGAGATCAGACCTAGGTGTTCATTGAAGGACTGATGCTAAAGCTGAGGTGGTGCTTTGGCCACCTCATGCAAAGAGTTGACTGATTGGAAAAGACTCTGATGCTGGGAGGGATTGGGGGCAGGAGGAGAAGGGGATGACAGAGGATGAGATGGCTGGATGGCATCACTGACTCGATGGACATGAGTCTGAGTGAACTCAGGGAGTTGGTGATGGATAGGGAGGCCTGGCGTGCTGCGATTCATGGGGTGGCAAAGAGTCGGACACGACTGAGCGACTGAACTGAACTGAAGTTAAACTATGATGTTCAGTAGAGTAAGGGTATTAAATGAATTTTGACTTAGAAGATTTCGATATACGATGGATTTATTGCAATGAAACTCCATTGCAAGTTGTGGAATATCTGTATTACCATGTTTTCTTCAGCCATTCTTTCATCAATAGAGTCTTAGGTTGCTTTCCCATCTTGGCTATTGTAAACAGTGCTGCAGTGAACACGGAGATGTATGTATCTTTCCGAGTTAGCATTTCTGTTTCCTTTGGGTAAATACCCAGAAGTGGAATTGCTGAATCATATTGTAGTTCTATTTTTAATTTTTTGAGAAACTATAACATTTTTCATAGTAGCTGCAACCAATTTACCTTCTCAGCAGCAGTGCACAAGTGTTTACCTTTTCTTTTTTCTCACATTCTTGCCAACCGTTTGCCAAGTTTTAAATTATTTTGTTTATATTTTTTCCTATTGAGTTATGTGAGTTCCTTATATTTTGGATATTAACACCTTATCAGATGTGTGTTTTGTGAATATGTTTTTCTCATCTCATAGGCTGTCTTTTCATTCTGTTGATTGTTTCTTTTGTTGTACAGAGATTTCGTGTGGTTCCCTGAGTATATTTTTACTTATGTTGCCTGTGCTTTTAGTCTTTGTCAAAAAAATAATTTCCAAGACCTTGGTCATGGAGCTTATTTATCAAGAAATGCAGCTGATTTACAATAAAAATTTTTTTAGTGAACTAGGAGTGGAAGAGAACTTTCTCAGTCTGATAGGAGCTCTATGAAAAATCCATGATAACTATCATACTTAAAGGTAGATAAAGAATGCTTATACACTGACATGGGTAATGCCACTGTGATTCATGATTTTACTAGAATCCTAGCTAGTATAATAAAGCAAGAATATTGTATAAAAGACATACAAATGAGAAAAATGGAGTAAAATTGCCTAAAATCACAAAAATTACTATAGCTAAGAAGTAATTATAAAAAGATTGAAATATACAAGGTCAATATAAANCTGTGATTCATGATTTTACTAGAATCCTAGCTAGTATAATAAAGCAAGAATATTGTATAAAAGACATACAAATGAGAAAAATGGAGTAAAATTGCCTAAAATCACAAAAATTACTATAGCTAAGAAGTAATTATAAAAAGATTGACATATACAAGGTCAATATAAAGTTCTTTATTCTAGAAATTAACAATTAGAAATTAAATTTTAAAAAAAAAGCATTTACAGCAACATCCAAAAAGTATAAGAGACCTAAAGCCAAACTTGTATAATGAAAACTAAAGAATGCTGCTGAGAGAAATTTTATAGACCTAAATAAATTGAATGATATATTATGTTCATAATGCAACATGGTTAAAATACCTATCCTTCCTAAACTGGTGTAAAGATTCAGCACAATTCCCATCAAAACCACCACAACTGTCTTTGCTGAAATTGTCAAGTTGATTCTAAATGCAAATGAAAATAGAAAGGAGTTTGAATAGCTAAGACAATTTGAAGAACAAAGTTGGAAGATTTATATATCAATATGTGACTGCTTGGGCTTGCTGGGTGGCTCAGGGATAAAGAATCCACTAGCCGATGCGGGAGACTTGGGTTCAGTCCCTGGGTTTGGAAGATCTCCAGGAGGAGGAAAATGGCAACCCACTCTACTATTCTTGCCTGAGAAATTCTATGGACAGAGGAGCCTGGCAGGCTACAGTCCAAAGGGTTGCAAAGAGGCAAACATTGCTGAGCGATTAAGCGCACACACATGTGACTGGTTAAATTATGGTGTGATCATACAATGTAATACTAGTTAGCAATTGAAAGGAGTTAAGTACTCAACATATTTTTAAAAAGGGATAAGTCACAAAAACAATAGTTAAAGAAGTCTGACACAAATGATTACTGTATCATTCCATTTATCTAAAACTTAGAAAGCAGATATCTAATCTATAGTGACAAAACCAAGTTATTAGTTTCTTGGGGTGAATATTGGCTAGGAAGCACAACGATAAAAGTCCAAATCGATGGGAGTGTAGTTTATATTGATTGTGGTGGTGTTTACGCAGGCATAAAAATTTGTTGAAACTCACCTAAGTTTCTACTTAACATGGTGCATTTTATTCTATGTAAATTATGATCAAAGTTGATTTTTAAAAATAATACTTTTTAACAACATGTAAAAATGCTTAGTATTAATATGTATTGAGCACCTGTTATATAAGATATTGCTCTTCTATCAGTTTTACATGTATTAACTCATTTATAATTCTCAAAACATTCTGATAATATATAAGTATTATTATTGTTTTATATGTAGTATAAGTGCAGAGTAGTTGTTACATCACAGTTTATTTTTAGCTGCCAAATTGAAAGTTGGAACCTTCAGTGTCATAAAAAACACTTCTTTTCATGAGGATAGTGAAATGTCAGTGAAATATAAAGCAGTTCTTCCACTAATTTCTTCTAATTTTGAGCTAATCACTAANGTTGCTCCTTGGCACGTAAGAGCTTAGTTCCTGACCAGGGATTGAACCCACGTCCCTGCATTGCAAGGTGAATTCTTAACCACTGGACCACCAGGGAGGTCCTTTCCTTTCTTAGTATACAGTTACCATAATTGACTGCCTATCATGATAACCACAGCCGTCTTGCCTTGGATAGTCTAGTATTACTACATGCTTTTAGATGTTCCAGAATTTCACCGTACCCACTAATATCAGCGAGTCCAATTTCAAGGCAGCAATCATATTTTTGTATTTGTTTGTCCTTTGGATCTTGGCCATAACTTGATTTTTCTAAACAAGATCTTTGAGTAATTTTTTATTTAAATAAATCTTGCAAAGAGATTTTCTTGGTAGCCTTCATTCAGTTTCTGGCATTGTTACATTAGTGTGGTACATTTGTCAAAATAAAAAATCTGGTTTTGGTACATTAATGTTGGATTTCAGGATTTATTTGGATTTCCTAGTCTTTCCATTGATGTCCTCTTTCTGGTGCAGGATCCTACCTATGTGACCACCTTGTAGTTGTCATGTATTCTATGTGTCTATTGTTCTGTGACAGCTTCTCAGTCTTTCCTTGTTTTTCATGACTTTGCTAGTTTTGAGGAGTACTGCATAGGGGTCCCTTAGAAGTGTCCCCCAGTCTGGGGTTATCTGATTAGTTTGACCAATGATTAGACTGGGAGGTAAGAATCTCTTCTTATCACATCACATCAGAGGAATTGGTATCCACATGAGATAATGGTGATGTTATCCTTCATCACCTGGTTAAGGTACTGGTAGCTAGGTTTCTCTACTCTAGCTAGTTTTATCTTCTCTTTCTTTTACCTAGTTTTTGGAAGTAAGTCGCTAAGTCCAGCTCACCCATAGTGCAGGGAGAGTTTAACTACTTCCTAGACAGAGGAGTATCTTTATGTATTATTTGTAAGTCTGTAAGAATGATTTGTCTTTTTCCCTCATTTATTTAGCTATCGAATCATCAGTATATTTACTTTATACTTTCAGTTAAAGTCTAATGCCACACATGACTTTATTTTAAAACAATGTCACATGTATAATAACATATACATGTTGAATCCATGGGGTTTTCCAGCTGGTGCAGTGGTAAATTATTGCTTGCCAATGCAGGAGACGCACACTATCCAGGTATGATCCCTGGGTCAGGAAGACCCCTGGAGGAGGAAATGGTAACCCACTCCAATATTCTTGCTTGGAAAATTCCATGGACAGAGGAACCTGGTGAGCTGCAGTCCATGGAGTCGCAAAGAGTGGGCCACGACTGAGCACCCACGTGTCCATACTGCTTATCTTTGACATGTCCATGGTCTAGTCTCACTGGGTTCTTTGAAATTAGACTGCTCTTCAGTTCCATGTTACCTGTGCACATCAGAGTCTTTGATATGGCTGGAAGTGTAGTTCTGTGCCTGAATTTCTGTCTCTATAGACTTGCCATACAGGCATTGCCTTGGAATTTTTAAAAACATAAGTTGAAATTGTATTTCTTGGTGAAACCTGGAGAACATCATCCCTTTTCTGGAGTTGGGAAGTCTCCCTTTCTCTCCTTCTGCTTCTGCTTCTTCGAAGAAAAGCTGTCAATCAATATTAATTAGCTTTCCCCACAAAAGCATTTTGGTGCCCACTGTTGCCTAATCATGTCATTCTGTTAACTGTATGGACTTCAGTTTTTACTTTCTGGACTCCACTTTGCAGCCACTACTGGATCACTGTGTGCTAAGTCGCTTCAGTCATGTCTGACCCTTTGTGACCCTATGGACTATATCTTGCCAGACTCCTCTGTCCATGGGATTCTCCAGGTAAGAATAGTGGTGTGGATTGCCATGCCTTTCTCTAGGGGATCTTCCCAGCCAGGGACTGAACCCGCATCTCTCACCTCTCCTGCACTGTATCACTAGGAAGAACCCATTTTGTTTAACTGTCTCTGAATGTTCCAAACACAGGAATGAGGGCCCTAAACTCTTGAATAAAAAAGTAAAGATAGTTTGATAAATCTCTAAGCAGCCAGAGATAAAGGCAGGTGCCTGCATGAGGGCATTATTTCATTTTGCTCATTTCTAATGTATTTTTGGAAATAATTATCCATATAATTTATGAAAGTGAAAGGAAATACCATTGTTTAATGGTGGGATAGCTCTCAATTAGAGGATACACTCACTTAGAAACACAGAAAAGTTCAAAACTTCCAACTTTTAGATTCTCCTGTACAGGCTTTCATCTCTTTGGTTTATGATTTTCTATCTCTGCAAACAAAAATTTCTCTGACTCTGGCTGCATTTTGCTGAATTTGAGCTGAAAATATTGCTTAGGTGTTCCATTGAAGTGTCATTCCTTTCAATTCATTTCTTAGCATAGTTTTTCTTCTCTAAAAGTGGAACTTTGAGTGAATAGCACTTCAGATTACTTGGTTTGAGCCTATTCAATTTTCTGTTTGCCATTCCAGGAATCTCTTCACTTTGGTGGCATCATTGAGAACTGTGGAAACTAGTAAAAATTATAGTCCTGAAATGAACCTTTCAATTTCTTCTCTCTCTCTGTTTTTGAGAATTATGTTTTATTCAGTAGAAATTTTTAGCACTTCAACCCCAAGGGGCAATATCTCAAGTGACCCTGAGAGAACTCCAAGGAGGCAAAAAGGAAACCAGGTTCTCTCTTAAGTTCAACTTCCACCATTAGTCTCTTGTTTTGTGTGTGTGTATTTAGGAAACATCTATGAAACATTAAGCTGTTTTTACAGACATTCATCCCCTAGCTTTGGTCTTGAGGTCTTTGTCCCTTTTTAACTTCAGTGTACTTAAAATACACATACTGATGTAATGTATTAAATCAAGAGACATGACATAATGTAATAATTTAAAAGAAGAACGTACAAGATGCTGAATTTGATAGCTCTGACATACTAGTCTTGTAGGAAAGTCACTATCTCTTGGGCCTATTTTGTTTATATTACCTTACCAGATTGATTACTTTAGGAATCAAATTAATATATTTGGAAAATATATTTTAAAATAAATCATAAATTCTGATACTAAGTGTATTTCCATCAGATTTACTAAGTCGCGACATAAAACAAGGGTACAGACCTAGATTTCATGAACATTTACATATTCTTAAGTCTTGTATATAACTTATTATTGTTGTTATTTATAAGGATCATTATTGTCTATGTGAACTTTAACAAATGTCTCTTTCTGTAAAATGAACTAATGTCTACTCCCAGTTGTATTGGGAAATGTAAATGTAAAATTGCCGAGGAGGACCAATTGCATGTTGTAATACTTCAGTATGTGGTATCTTCTCATTCCTCTCCCTATTCCCCCTCAACACCTCAAGTAAGGTCCTCAATGCTGAGATCTTCTGTCTTAACCCCTCAACTTATATATAACTCTTATAATGAATGATTTTGGTTATCCAAGGATTTTGCTGATGGACTGTAAGGCAACAACCCATTAAAATAAATCCCAAAAGGGACAAAATAGAAAAGGAAGGGAGACTCTCATCAATAGATCACACTGACTCTGAGACTGGAAGTCCACTTCTTTTAATTCTCATTCTAATAAAAGTCCACTTTAAGTTAATTCTCATAGCCTCTTCCTTTCTCTCCTGCTACTACTACTATTCACTCTTAGACTCGTGAAGTCTCCCACTGGAACTTTCTGCTAAGACTTATCTCAGTGTTCTTGCTGTCAGTCATTCATTCTATCCTCATTCATGAAAATTTAATCTTCTCAGGGAAGCTTTTTCATATGCGATTCCCTCACCCCTGGACATTTATTGATCCTTTATCCCCAAAAGAAAAAAGTTTAAATAGTTCAGCCTAACATTTGAGAACCTCACAGGATATTCTAGTATCTTCTGCCTTCCATTTGCTACTCCAGATCCATTCTCCACCCTTCTTCAACTACTCTGTAGCCCTGGTGGATGATCTGCAGGAACTACATCAGTGGGAACCCTAGTGAGAAATAGAAAGGAAGGAGAATGAAGTCAGGGAATTTATTCCTCCAGAATCCTCCTTGTTATTGAAAAGTCATGCATCTCATCTGGCATCCCTGTCTACATGGCACTGCCCTTTGGGGGAGTAATTATTATTATTACTGAAATTATTATTATTTTGGGGAATAATTATTATTATCAAATTATCAGATTTGGTAATTATTGCTCTCCACTCCATCTTTCAGGCTAAGGGATGGAAATGACTTTACTGGTGTTGGAATCCTCTCTTATTTTTGTGGTTTCCCTTCATCTTTGCACACACCTTTATAAGTATTCTCTGCTTCAAACTCAACTTGAATAACCCAGTTTGAATACACCACATGTCTCCTGGTTGTTGTACTTCTTAATTGATTTCATGTCATACACTGCATCCTTTAAAGACAGATGATTTATTTATTATTGCCATGGTGATTCACAGAACCTACTTTGGAATGTTAAAGTATTGGGTTTGAATCCCGACTTTACTACTTAGTCCAATGACTTTGATCAAATTACTCAACCTCTCTCAACCTTGATATCCTCATCTATAAAATCAGGATAATAGTAGTGGCCACCTCAAAGTGTTATTGTGAAAACTAAAGAAGTATGTAAAAGTTCTATCACAGAGCACATGCTAAAGAAACAGTTTTGACCATAAATATTTTGAGGTTTGACCTCAAAGAGGTTTGACCATATCTCTTTTTCCATTTACCCTACTATTTTCCACTTCAATTTATTCATTCTAGACTCAGTTAAAATCGTAGTTCTTCTATTATCTCTTATGATTTTCAATTCTTATAACACCTGCTTTATGGAACTTATCTGCATTTTCATCTGTATGTCTCTTTTCCCCAATTATAGTGCCAACAATCTGATAATAGGGGAAAATGCCTTTCATTTCCTTGTTTTGCTCCTAACTAGCTCAGTGTTGAGGATATAGTAGAAGCTAAACAAATATTTCTTAGCTATTTAATTTTAATCACTTAATTTCAGTTAATGTAGCCAAGTTTTATAAGGCAAATGATTTCATTTCCATTAGGTAGACAAATTGCATAATGCAAGTCTCCAGAATAGATTTTATTATTACAGTGCTCATTTCAAAGTAGATACTTACTAAATATGATTATTTAGGTAATTATTATACAGACAAATTTTCCCTAATACTCTCTAAGCACTTCATTAACTACTGTGTAGACATAGTGTATACATGTAATGAGATATTTGATATTGTAAGACCTCGCGGCCTTTTCTCAGGATCTGTCGCTCCAAAGACCACAGTGACTCGAATTCGATGCAATAGGCAAGAGGATTTATTAGGCCTGCGCGCCGGGGTTCAGTCTCCTCGGGAGGAGTGAACCCCGAACACTGGTCGCGAAGGGTTTTTATACCGAAAAAAATCACAGGCAGGTGGGAGTGGGGTCAGGATGTTGGGAACAATGTGATAGGGGGCCATAGGCAGGTACGGGTGGGGTGAGGACGTTTGATTGGTGAGATAGGTCTGTAGGCTGGCTGACCACCCTGCGGCGGTTGGCCAATCCTTAGAAGAACAATTACCCGGAAAAGTCTGCCAGAAAATACATCGTTGAGAGCGGGTCTCTTTGCAAGGCCAGAAAACTAGGTTATAAGTCATCAGTTAAGAACTAATAGAAAAACTCACACTCACTACTATAGTGGGGCTTGTCAAGGAGGATCAGGAGGCTCTGAGTCACCAGATAAGGGGAAAGCTATTTTCCATGAGGCATGGCCTGCCTCCGGGGTTTTTACACAAAGGAGACTTTAAATTTTAACCTAGGTTCTTCTATATTAACCATCAAAGGTTAACTATCTAAGCAGGTTAAAAAGCACAAAAAGGAAATAATATTAATGCCAATATTTTCTTAATATTTTATCATCTTAATAGTTTCTTAATATCATGTTAAGCATACCTGCTTTTATTAATATATAACCACAATAGTATAGAATAAGTAAGTAATTCACTTCCTCTGATAAAAATATAGAAACTTTGTTCTTTGCTATATTTTAAGTTATGCCCATTGTGGAGTAATTATGGACCATTGAATTAAAGTTAAAATAATGAAGAGTCCAGTCATAAGAATCAGCTTTAGTTTCTGCTGAGCCAGGTGATTTACTGCCCTTCTTGGTGTATTGCCTTTAATTTTGTCCTGCTGCTGCTGCTGCTAAGTCGCTTCAGTCGTGTCCGACTCTGTGCGACCCCATAGACGGCAGCCTACCAGGCTCCTCCATCCCTGGGGTTGTCCAGGCAAGAATACTGGAGTGGGCTGCCATTTCCTTCTCCAATGCAGGAAAGTAAAAAGTGAAAGGGAAGTCGCTCAGTCATGTCCAACTCTTCCTGACTAGGAAAAGAATTAAATAGAGATGTAATAGCCTGTAGGTGGCACTTGAGTCCACTGCTGGCTATTACATGCTCAATCTTCAATCTTTGTATTGCAGTTTCAAGGATAGCAGCACAGCTATAATTAGTGTTGGCTTCTCAGTGTGGTGATGAGGTGCAGTGGTATTGTGGAGTTGGGGCTACTGTGAAAAATCCTCATTAAACCTGGCCAGGTTCCTGTTAGAAGTGGCAGCTCCCCAAACTTCTGTCCTGTTCGTAGAAATGCAGTAAAGCACAAAGGGGGCACTGAGGATTGAATGTGATGTGTGTATTTCCGACAGTGAGCTTGGCTCTTAGTGTTTCATGGGAGTTAAAAGTTAGTTGGTTGTAAACAGTGAGCTGTTTGATTGGAAAAAGTTGAGGATAGTTTCTTTTGAGACCATCTTGGAGCACAGCAAGATGAGTCTTACTCATTTTTTAATGTAACACATTAAGAAAATGTTTAAAATCAGGGTATTCACCCAAGGTAATATTTTTAATCAAAAATAAATGCAAACATGTGAGTTGAACTGTGTATTGAGTAACTATTTACGTGTGTAATAACTCAGTGAAGATAGTTTTATTTGGTTCTTTTTCTTGCCGTGAGTATTCTTTTCACACACAGTGTATATTTGAAGGAGTGAGAGGTGGCTTGAACCTTCGGGCTACAAATTCTCAGTGAGTCTTTTACTTCCTTTTCAGTTCACATTGGATGTAAAAAGACGGCTTTGGGAAATGCTGTTATTCATTTATATTTCTTCTTTCACCTTTATTCACACAGTCTTTTTATTTTTTCCCCCTAGCTTTTTATTTTGTATTGAGGTATAGCTGATCAACACACAATGTTGTGATAATTTCAGGTGAACACAGCAGGGATTCAGCCATACATATACATGTTTCCATTCTCCCCAAACCCCTCTTCCATTCAGGCTGCCACATACCACTAAGCAAATTTCCACGGACTATACAGTAGGTCCTTGCTGGTTATCCATTTTAAATATAGCAGGGGTTCACACATTGTTTACATGGCCAGAATCTCTGGAGTTGGAGGGGGTAGGTATGTGGAGAGCCCTCCTCCCTTCTACTTTCCTAGTCCTCCAGTGGAGACATTGCTATGGAGCTTTGACTTCAAATGCTGAGAAGATTTGCATGGTCCTGATGAACTGAGAAGTTGCACATGTGAATCAAGAGTGTTCCTTCCTGCTTGATACAAGATCTCTTTGGCACATTTTCTTTAGATGTACCTTGGTCTTAGCATTCCTAGTATTCAGAAGGTCAGCGGAACATAGGCCAAAAGAATAGAGTATCTTTTCAGTGTTTTCCCTGAGGTCTAAAGTAGAATTCATCCAGAGTCCCTTCTTGGATAGTTCACATCCAGATAGGAGAGGGGCCTACCCATTATACCATACTACCGCCCCCATAAAACATGCAGAGCATTTCAGAGATGCTCAGTCGCTCAGTTGTGTCCTACTCCTTGTGACCACATGGATGGTAGCCTACCAGGCTCCTCTGTCCTTGGAATTTTCCAGGCAAGAGTCCTGGAATGGGTGGCCATTCCCTCTTCCAGAGGATTGAAGATGCTTATTTATTTCTATGTTAATTTAAGCATCAATGCAGTGTTAACATTTTAATCAGCAGAAATCTCTGGTCACCTGATCCACAGTGGTACACCATGTGTCATACATCAGCTGTGTTCACTGTACTGCAGTATAATGTGTAATTATGCTGTGAAATGCAGTATACCTCCAATTTTGTCTTTTAATGTTGTTGATGGCTACTACATGGATTACATCATTAATAGCTGATGAGACTGTAAACAGTTTGAAAGAAAATGAGTTTTCATTTGTGACAATATAGTGGAGTAGAAATCCTCAACAAGCATTTTACTTCAAAATAANGTTGATGGCTACTACATGGATTACATCATTAATAGCTGATGAGACTGTAAACAGTTTGAAAGAAAATGAGTTTTCATTTGTGACAATATAGTGGAGTAGAAATCCTCAACAAGCATTTTACTTCAAAATAAATTGAGACATTGAAAAACACCAGCTGTATTTTAAGTATGCCATCAAACTAACTCTGAAAAAATAATCAGAGGCTAAAAATGGAATGTAACCTGGACTTCAGAAAGTTAACCAAGCACAAAATAGCTGGTTATCCTAGGGCAACTATTAATTAATAATGACCCTGAGGACACACTTAAAAATCTTGGAAAGGTTGAGAAAAAGAATGTAAAAAATAGTCTTCATTCATTGAGAAATCTAAAAGGAAATCTTACCCAAACCAGGGACCCCAAAAAAGCTATATCTCAGTGAAAGGAAAATCCCACCTACCAATGGAGACAGGAATGAAAATCTGAATTCTAAGTCCTTTCCTCAGTGGGTTTAAGATCAAAATTCACACTGTCTATGAACAAACACCTTTATCTAAAGCTTTATTTTAGAAGATACTAGATTAGGAGTTCTCCTGAGCATCCAGCGGAAACAAGAACAGCTTCCATCTTAAGGAACACACTTCAATCCCAGATCAAAAAATTTCCCTCAATAAAAGTCTAGCTAACAAAAAAAAAAAATCACAAATCTTAACACCCCTTAAAGCCAAAGACTAAAGGCTAGCAGAAACAAATGATAAGAATGAGACTCTCAAATAAACCAGTTATTGGGATTTATAGCCACAGAACAAAAAACAGCCTTTGAAAAATAAATGTATCAAAAATATCAATGAAGATATTATAAAACTCATTAAGCAGGTTAAAAATAATAAAACTAAAATTTTGATATAAGATGTATTAATCAAATAAAATTTTCAGTGGAGAGTTTAAAACTGTAACATATCTCATTCCATGCACAAATCAAGGTGGATCATAAACATGAAAGTTAGAAGAAAACAATAGAAGTGTGGATATCTTCATGTCTTTTGAGGTGCTCAAAAATATTTTGACAGGCTGAAAAAAGACACTAACTTAGACAGAAGATAGATCAAACTGGATTTTCTAGAAACTGAATATTTTCTAACTAAAACATATCATTCATAAATAAAAATTCAAGTCAGTGACTGTGAGAAATATCTGACAAAGTACTAAGTTCAGAAAATATTTTTAAAAATTTACAATGGCTCAGAGGTTAAAGCATCAGCCTCTAATGCGGGAGACCTGGGTTCGATCCCTGGGTCGGGAAGATCCCCTGGAGAAGGAAATGGCAATCCACTCCAGTGTTCTTGCCTGGAGAATCCCATGGACAGAAAAGCTTAGTAGGTTATAGTCCATGGGGTCACAAAGAGTCGGACATGACTGAGTGACTTCACCTCATCTCACCTCANCATGAGCACTGTTAAAGTGACCGAATCTCCCCACTTTCCTGTCATCTCTATCTCAGCAATCTTTAAGGTCATTATAGATTTCATGCCACTGGGATGGTTACTACACCACATCGACTAGCCTCTGGAAGCTAACGGTAATGCCCAACGCATCTCACCAAAGCAGTCCACAGTCTCATGGGTAACTATCTCTGGAGGCTCCTAGTGGAGGTAAATAACAGTGTTGGTTGTCCTCTGTCATCAGCAGGACAGGAAGGACAGATCCCATTTGCCTTTTATCCCTACTTATCCCAGTGACTACCTGGGGTAAAGCTTAAGCCTCTCACCGCCTGGGGTCTTCTTCTACTGCTCTGCACAGCCTTGACTCGACTCCCACGTTGTGCCCAAATTCCACTGTGCCTCCAGTACTCCTTCCTGCTTGCTAGCAGATCTCATCATCCTCAAGTTGCCTGTCACAAAGTAGTCCTTTGGCTTCCTTGCCTAAACTGAAAGCTTTTTTCAGAGGGTGCTGGTTTTCTTGCAGTAAATGGAGGCGGTTTTCCCTTTTACATCCCCTTATCTCTTATCTCAGGACTTTAAAATAGTTTCATTATCCACGCAACCACTCACTGTCACTTCTAGGTTGCTACCTGTCACTCTTCTTTCAATCCCTATTGCCTGGTCACACTGAACATTTTTTCCTTTAAACCATCCCAAGCTAGTTCCTGTCTCGTAGCCTCATATTGCAGTTCCTTCTAGCTGGCAGGTTCTTGATGTTTTTCCTCCTGATTCTTTATTCTTCAGCCTGTTTTATCTCCTTATGCAATCCTTCTTTGAGCCTCTCTTTCTAAGATAGCTTTTCTGCCTCCCTATTCTCCTGTCAGTCCCATATGTTTCTTTCTTTTGAATTAATGTTTTATATCAGTTACTTTCTTCTTCTTCTTCTTCTTCTTTTTTTTTTTTAGTGTGTATCTTCATCTATGGAAAGTGAGCTTCATGGGGGCAGATACCATATTTATTTTTTTCTTTTTGACAATGTGCCTCTGATGTCTAGCATGGTACTGGTCCCTCAAAGGCACCCATTATTTGAAGAGTGAAGAAATAGGCAACATGACTATTAGAAGAAGAATAAATTAGTATATTCAAAAAATCATGGAAATTGTGGACATGAAATTAAAATACAAATCTTATTTCCTTTTCCAAGCATATTCAATAGAAGACAAGAATCATGTTTTAGGAATAACTTAATGAAAGGATGGTTGGAATTTAGAGACTCTGGTGAATTTAAAATGGTGAGATGAGGTGGTATTGGAAAATAGCCTGTTTTCTGAGAAGGAGTAGCTGAAAACAGTGTGTGTAGTTTGAACAAGCAAATGCAATATATATTGATTATAATTTGGAAATAGTGGAAAGCAAAAATATATATCACTATTTTTGACTATTGTGAGCCCAGAATTTATGGGAAGAATCATGGAGAGAGCCTGGGGCTTCCGTGGTGGCTCAGCAGTAAAGAATCTGCCTGCAATGCAGGAGACTTGAGTTTGGTTCCTGGGTGGGGACGATCCCCTGGAGAAGGAAATGGCAACTCACTCCAGTACTCTTGCCTGGAGAATCCCATGGATGGAGGAGCCTGGCTGGCTGCAGTCCATAGAGTTGCAACAAGTTGTATGTGGCTGAACAACTGAGCACATGGAGAGAGGCATGACTTAAAGAAGACTGAACACATTGGTTGACTGTCCTTCTCAAATATGAATTGTCTTCTCTGGCCTTTGGATTGGAACCACATGGCTGTCAATTCTAGAATGAAATCTTTGGAGAATGCTCTAAATTTAGGTATTTGATATTTCTGAATATTTCAGTTTAGCTATCAGGAATCTGAGGGTCAGATTTGTCATTTTTAGTACACAACTGGCAGTATCTGACTTACCATGGGTAGCCATTCATCTCTGCAGAAAGAGAAGCTGAAGGAGTTATAGACATGGTCAAACTATGGGCATTATATAGTATTTGAATTCCTTCTGGCAGGCTTTTGAAATATTTTCAGGTTATTTTCCATCCTTTTTTACCTTGCCCAATGATGGGGCTACAACTACTGGAATGCATATTAAGTCTCTCATCAGCTTTTGTTAGAATCAAGAAACATCACTGTTTGCATGGGTGTGTGTGTGTGTGTGTNTTGAAATATTTTCAGGTTATTTTCCATCCTTTTTTACCTTGCCCAATGATGGGGCTACAACTACTGGAATGCATATTAAGTCTCTCATCAGCTTTTGTTAGAATCAAGAAACATCACTGTTTGCATGGGTATGTGTGTGTGTGTGTGTGTGTGTGTGTAATTATGCACTGTTTGTGTGTGTGTGTGTGTAATTATGCACAGCATATCAGAAAAAATAAATGAGAATTTTGTTGAAGAAGATGATGTCAGAACATAAATTAGGATTCTGCCTGTGTTAACAGCTTCATCTTCCAGAGTGCCTTAAAGTCATACATGTATTATCACATTTTATTATTACTGTATAATTATGATATTATCATTATCTTCATTTTAAAAATGATAAATCTGAAGTACAGAGAGGTCAAGTAAAATTTTCAAAGTGAGTGGTATAGCTGGTACTTAGCTTTTAGTTCTGCCAATGCCAGCTCCAGTGTTTTATTTTCTATCTGAATTGGAGGGCTGGACAGGATAAATTGTTTCACAAACCTCCTCTCCAGAAGAGATACTAAAAGAGTGTAAGGATTGGCATCTTGTCCATCCTGAGGTACAGTGAGGGACCAGATGGATGATTTGATACCTTTCTGTTCCAGATTTCATAGCTACCTTTATCTGGAAGTGTTTGCTATAAGATGTGTATAAGAGNTTCCAATTCCAGCTTCAGTGTTTTATTTTCTATCTGAATTGGAGGGCTGGACAGGATAAATTGTTTCACAAACCTCGTCTCCAGAAGAGATACTAAAAGAGTGTAAGGATTGGCATCTTGTCCATCCTTAGGTACAGTGAGGGACCAGATGGATGATTTGATACCTTTCTGTTCCAGATTTCATAGCTACATTTATCTGGAAGTGTTTGCTATAAGCATCAGCTATTTTGAGTTTGATATACTAAGAAAATAGTATTGTTTAAGTCCATCAGTGCTTAGGGAAAAAGCCCCTTTGGCTAATGATCAAAAATTTCTTAGTCTGCTAAATAGACTCCTAATAGGAATGTGAAAATGCTAAATGTCGTAGATTATGCAGGCCCATCCATATGGTGTCAGTGCCCCTGGAGTGGTTCATTTTCTGGCTGAAAGTTCCATTATTTTCTAAAAACAAGGTAAGAAATGAGAGAGCTGACCATTTTAATTAAAGCTGATCTGTAGTTTTGGTGCAGAACAAGTCACCATACTGTTCAATCATCAGCTCCACACTCAGGTCTTGGGTTTGGCTCATTTCATATTTTAACAAGTACAATGTCCCTGTGTTATTTAATTAAGATTTGGCTGGCCTTTGTCCCTATATCCTGGAATGGAGACTCTAAATCCTTAGGATTTTCTGAAAATATAAGTGTCTTTGTTATTCATGATTCTCCTTGAATCATTCCGGAATTTATGCTAATAAGGTGACTCATGGCGGCCCTCTCAATAGCTTCAGGAAGGAGGCTGATCATAGGCAGTCATGTAATTAGAGGGTTGCGACCTTGTGCCAGCCAGCCTGACCTCTGGGGAAAGGAATAAGATTAGAAACTTACTTTAATCATGTATCCAAGGACATAATGAGATCCCAGCAAAATCTCTGGACATGAGGTTCAGTGAGCTTCCTGCTTTGTGAACTCATCAGTATTCCTGGAGGGTAATATGCTGATTCCATGGTTTGGGGGGCATAGTATCTCTGTGTTGGGGACACTTTCATATCCTGTCCCAGGTGGCTCTTCATTTGACTGCTCCTGAGTTGTTTCCATCATAATAAAACTATAAGTATAGTGCTTTCCTGAGCTCTGTGTGTGCTAGCAAATTATCAAATGTGAGAAGACTCATGGGAATTTCCAGATTTATGGCCAGTTTGTCAGTGGTGCAAATGACCTAGAGATCATTTGAACTTGTGGTTGGCATCTTAGGGTCAGTCTTCTGAGGACTGATGTACATATTAAAATTCCTAAAACTAGAGATAGTGATGTGTTCTGGGTATGATGAGTGCTTCATACTGATCTCTTAATCTGTCTTGAATGACTCAGTTTGATGTTTGATACAGGAATATATGCTTGTAATGTCACTGAATANGCCCTTAACTTGTGGGGTCTACATTCACTCCAGAGGGTTATGTCACAAGTGATTTTCAGTAGACTAGTTGATGTTAGAGCAGTTGGGGTTGAAACAGAGGACCCCAAAAGGGAAGATGTATTATTTAGTTACCCACTGACTCATCATTTATAAATTGAGAGTTACAACACACTTAGCAGGTAAAGCTGTTTTCTAAATCTTGAACTTTTTATTTCTCTGATCTCAGTTATTTACTGGTACAGGTTTTGTCTATGGGGCCAACTCTGCCTGTGTATAGATGGGACAGTTTTATCTGAACTAACTGATTTGATGAAAAGCATCTCTCTCTCTTTCTTTGAAGTTATTGTGAAATGTGAGATGTACATATTAAAATTCCTAAAACTAGAGATAGTGATGTGTTCTGGGTATGATGAGTGCTTCATACTGATCTCTTAATCTGTCTTGAATGATNCTGAACTAACTGATTTGATGAAAAGCATCTCTCTCTCTTTCTTTGAAGTTATTGTGAAATGTGAGATGTACATATTAAAATTCCTAAAACTAGAGATAGTGATGTGTTCTGGGTATGATGAGTGCTTCATACTGATCTCTTAATCTGTCTTGAATGATTCAGTTTGATGCTTGATACAGGAATATATGCTTGTCACTGAATAAAAATTCTCAACAAAGTGTGATTTAGAGTTTAATGTAAATTTTTCATATTATATATATAAAAAAATAATTCCAAACACTGTAAATTTTTTTACAAAAGTAATATAATACCATTAGCTTTTCTGTTTTTTTTTCTCTCTCTTATTGAAATTGTCGTCTCAATTAATACTGCTACTGCTAAGTCACTTCAGTCGTGTCTGACTGTATGCAACCCCATAGATGGCAGCCTACTAGGCTCCCCCATCCCTGGGATTCTCCAGGCAAGAATACTGGAGTGGGTTGCCATTTCCTTCTCCAATGCATGAAGGTGAAAAGTCAAAGTGAAGTTGCTCAGTCGTGTCTGAGTCCTAGCAACCCCATGGACTGCAGCCCACCAGGCTCCTCCGTCCATGGGATTTTCTAGGCAAGAGTACTGGAGTGGGGTGCCATTGCCTACTCCACTCAATGAATAAGTTTAATCCAAAATGAACAATTATTCAGGAAATTTCTGCCCACCTTGCAGTCTCCCAAAATCTCATGTGATTCTGTCAGCATGACATGGCCAGCTATAATCCACTCTCTACCCCTGACTTGGCTGGGTTGAGGAGTATATCTGCCTTTCANTCAATGAATAAGTTTAATCCAAAATGAACAATTATTCAGGAAATTTCTGCCCACCTTGCAGTCTCCCAACATCTCATGTGATTCTGGCAGCATGACATGGCCAGCTATAATCCACTCTCTACCCCTGACTTGGCTGGATTGAGGAGTAGATCTGCCTTTCATGTTTCCAATATACAAAATGAAACGGTCAGATTAGTTGATCATTAGTTTCTCTTCCAGTTCAAATATCCTGCTCTCCTTATAGAACATGTTTACTCATAAGAATTAGAGTGAATTGCATTGGTCTACCTGACAGAAATGGCTACTGCCTTTGCCCCAGCAGTCATTCAAATATGCATCCTTTTATATTCACATCTCTGTGCACATCTCCACTGACGTCCATCGCTCACTTGCAGAAGTGCCAGGGAATAAAACTTGGCTGCTTGAGAAGAGATACCATCTGGANCAAGCCTAAATTTCTTGTCTTTTCAAACACCTCACAAATGTATTGTTTCTTTTTCTAAAAAGTATGAAAGCTGGCTGCAGTGGTCATTTCTTTAGGTCCATTTTATGAGACCCAAATGTGCATGTGGGCTGTGTCGCTTCAGTCGTGCCCAACTCTTTGTGACCCCATGGACTGTAGCCTGCCAGGCTCCTCTGTCCATGGGGATTGTCCAGGCAAGAAAACCAGAGTGGGTTGTCAAGCCCTCCTCCAGGGGATCTTCCCGACCTAGGGATTGATTCCATGTTCTTGTGTCTCCAGCATTAGCAGATGGGTTATTTACAGCTAGTGCTACCTGGGACCTATATACATATAAAATTAAATTTGATTTTCTTTTCTTAATTTGTCTTGTGTGTCTTGTGTCAAATTATGAGACTAGCCAAAAAAAAAAAGAATCCAGAGGGATAGGAGGAAATCCCTCCTACATGCCAACAGTGAAGAGATATTCATGTGGAGATTAATCAATTTCATGAAATATCAATAGGGGTTGGATACCACATAGAAATAGGAATTTTATCAGATATTAAGGGTAGGGAATTTTTGTTGAACTAACCCAGCAGGATTCTTGATAAAACTAGATAAGGCAGAGTCAGAGTCCAAGTACAAGTCCTAGCCAAAATGAGAACATCAAGGAGCCTGACTAAAGTTTGGTTAAAGAGAGAAGAAAGTGAAAGTCACTCAGTCCTGCCTGATCCTTTGCAACCCAATGAACTATATGGTCCATGGAATTCTCTAGGTCAGAATATTAGGAATGGGTAGCCTTTCCCTTCTCCAGGGGATCTTCCCAACCTAGGAACTGAACCCTCATTGTGGGCAGATTGTTTACTAGCTGAACCACAATGGAAGCCCAAGAATCCTGGAGTGGTAGCCTATCCCTTCTCCAGTGGATTTTCCCAACCCAAGAACTGAACCAAGGTATCCTGCATTGCACGCAGATTCTTTACCAAATGAACTATCAAGGAGTCTTTGTCTATCAAGATTTAAGCTCTTTGCTGACCAAGCATAAAATCTTTGGCTAAAAGTAGGTATAGGAATTATAAATCACTCTATAGGAAAGAATATATAAAATAACCAAAAATAAAGTGAATCATTGCTCTGTTTACTAAGCACTCATCAAAAATGTTGTCTTGTTAGATTTTGACACCTTTGTCTTCTGCATGAGTAAATTCACAACTTACATTTTATCTGGCTTGTGGTTCTTTTTTTTTTTTAATAATCAAGAATTTTCACCCTTTGACTATGGATTGGTCTAGTAAAAGTGAACTATGTGTCTCAAAATAAAGGCTTACATTCTACCAGTCAAACTCAGAAGATATCAGATGCAACACAGATGTCACACTAGGTCTTTCTCCTAAAATGAAAATAGACTTGGCATGTCTGAGGAACTGAGGAAGAAAGGCAGTGAACAAAATAAAGGCTCTAGGCTGAGACTATTTCTCAGGAGTGAAGGGTGTCCTTCAATGTTTATTTGGACTGGACAGTTTCTCTTTAACCCTTCATCCCCCTCTTCATCTTTGGCCTTCTCTGCTCTAGTAGAACAGCGGGAGGCTGATTTCTGTGGTCTACAGCACCATGACTCTGCTGCCCACTGGTTTCCTATTTTGTTTGGTCAGTTGAAAATAGAGAGATTTCCTTCTTCCTTTCCCTGCTGTGGTTCTCTGTCCCTTTGTGACTGCCATGTATAACCACAATATCCTCCGCTCCTTTGCCTCTGCAGATCTTGTATGATGATGGCTTCCGGGTCCTGGGGTCCCTCAATATCTTTTGTTGCTCCTTTTCCTACCCATGCCTCTGAAAATCATACCAGTAGTAAGGGCTTTTCATAATGTCAGCTAACTGTGTTTTCTCTTTTTTTCGAAGACTTTAATGAATTCAAGAAATAATAACACTAGTTATTGAGAATTAACTATTTTTGACAGCTGTGTACTTTACATATATATTGCACAAATGGAAAAGCTTTCTCTTCTTCCCTTCAAGGGTCTTTGGCTAGTCTAATAATTAAATTGATACAAGAGATTAACAGGAGAAAAACAAACACAAGTTTAGTAACATGTATACCTCCTGTATACATGGGACAGGCCCAGGAAAATTGAGTAACTCAGTGAAGTAGAGGAAGCCCTCACCTTAAATACCAACTTCAGTTAAAGATAAAAGAAGATGCTGGGAGATTACCAAAAAAACAACAGTAAACAGTTGTAATGCAAATTTAAATTGTCTTCTGTATTATAAAAGTTTCCAAAAATTTGAAGTTGACCTCCTCTCCCTGTTATTGCAAAGGAGACACTTACAAATTAAAACTTATTTTGTACTTATAAATGTCTCTTATGAAAGGGTAAATTCCTCTTCGTTTTTAGAACTTCTCCTGTCTCTACAGTTTCTTAAAAAATGATCAGCCTGTAATAATACTTCTGCCAAAGAGACATATTTTGGGATGGCGAATTCTGCTCCCCTGCACTATTAACTCACTTCATCCTTTTCATTCTATGAGGCAAAAACTTAACAGAAAAGGAAACTGAGACACAGAGAATACCAGTGACTCACCTGAGGTCTGTATAACTAAAAAAGACATATTGTTATTTCATAATTAATGTAAGGCTCATACTACATTTTAAAAACATAATATCTTTTTTCTTTGCATGATGTATTTTTGTCTCCCAAATGGTCCTACACTCCTATCAAATTATTTTCTACTTCTTGACTGAGGGTCAAGTATGATTTGTCCCACCTGTCTTTGATTTCATAAATCACCTTGTTTTGTCCTACTTATAATGAGTTATAGAACTCATAATATCATCACATTTATTACTAGCTAAGAGAGCATCAATCATAGATGGTCATAAAGGCTAGAGAAATTAGCAATACAGTTTGCTGGAAATTGTGTTAATTATGTGGAATCTTGAAAATGTCAGATTACAGAAGTGCTGCTTTTATTAATACAAGTCTATAAAACCATGGTAGAGAAAAGAGATCAACAAAATTAATGTCGTTCTTTAAAACTAACCTCACCAATTACATAGTGCAGATTTGTACCAGGCCTTGTCCTACGTAATTTATATACACCATTTCATTTAACCTTCCCAATGACCCTACAAGTGAAATGCACTATCCAATTTTTCATGTGTGGAAAAGGTGATTCCCTAATATTTTCAAGGTTTGTATCAGTATAAGATAGCAGAACTAGAATTTGGATAGCAGTCTGTCTGACTCCAAGTACTACTGCTTCCCATTTAAGAAAAAAAGACATAATATTCTGATGTGTAGGTTGGTTGGATTATATTTTCATTGTTCATTGCTAATGTTTTGGCTTTTTATTTGAACTCTTTATCCCTTAAATATAGGCCTGTCCTCATCAGCATCCTTTTCTGGCCTGTGGAGAAGGCTTTACCCCAGAGAGGGCTTATAAAAACCTAACATATTGAGTATCAGTGGGAGGTGTGCAGTTTTACAGGGTTGGATTTATGAACTATTGGTAGGTTCTTTCAATGTTCATATATGAAAGATACCTCTGCTGAGGACTAAAAATATAAAACACATTGGCTTTAAATGCAGGCTACTATTTATTACATAGAACTTTATATGTTCTTTTATTTTGATCATTTTGAAGTATAAGGCTTGCTGATGGCAGTTTACAGCTGTGTGGCTGTTGGGAGCAGTCAAATCAGCTGGCAACAAGCCATGTGTCTCCATTTTCTCAGTAAAATGTAAGTGAAATATAGTGCATTTCTTCAGATTTTCTCTCATATTGTTACTACATAATGAAAAACATATCCTTGTACGTACTATAAAGATTCTCTGTCTGAACTGGATTTTCAAAAGCTAATTCGAATTTCCATGACCACTAGCAGATAAAGGGCCCAAACGGTCTTTTATTTGCTATAGCAGAAGGTAGTTCATGATCTTTATTTGAAAGCAATATCTGGAAAAATTGACAAGTCCTAGATGATGATGAGTTTTCTTTTCTTAATTTTCCAGATGCTCCTTTTTATTTTCTTTGCTTGGTTTCACCAGATTCTGTTGACTTCAAATGTAGATGAATCCTTACATCTCATCCTTGGCTCCCTGCTCTTCTTTTGCACTTCTTTCCTAATGTTTCTATCATGTTCCCCAATACACACCAGTGCTGTATGCTAGGTGTCATCTGTAAATGCCTGCTGCACAGACAGGAGTCTCTTTAGTCCATCTAAAATGCCACATATTTTTCTCCCCTTCTTCAGCCCTGGTTCTGTTCTGAATATTCTGTCTTCAATATCTTATTTTGCCTTTAGCACTCAGGCTTGAGAACTTGGAGTCCAACTTGATCTCCTTTTCTAGTTTTCTCTCTGGTATTGTGATTCACAGTGTCTTAGAATTTCTCTAGTACACAAGTTTATCTTCTACCTTCCCACCTTTGCTTTTTTTCTCTATTAATAATTTCATATCCATCACCTTCCAATTGAAACTGAAACCTCAGGTGTACTGTAAGGAAATCCTTTTTCTTATATTATTTTAAATATGATTTAGGAATGGAAGCCCTAATGTTCTAATCAGGTGCAGCAGCAGCAGCAGTCAACTGTATCGCCTATGTGGCTTCCCCTGGTTGCTCTCTAATCTTACTCCCACTATTCCCCTCCACTGTGTTCTTACAGCATTTTACACAGAATCCTCTCTAGCAATTGCCCTGTGTTTTATAGTGGTAATGGTGTTTTAAACTCTCTTTCCAACCAGAATGAGCTCTTCAGAAGCAGGACCGTGTCTTACTCATTGTTACTCTCTACTGTCAAGCATTATGCCTGACATTCCTTAGGAGACAAAAATGTCTGTTTAGTTAAATCCAAAACTGTGAAGTTGAATTGAATTCCCCTTTAAGAAATATCTCCCAGTGAACCTGGCGAGTCTTTTAGGCTGTTTCTTGGTGTTCAAAGCACAGGAAACCACAAAGGATGAAAAAGTCATTAGAGCCTAGGTTGGGGATTGACACATATTATAGTTTTGTTAATTTTTAGGAATATTTTTAAAAGACTCACCTAATAATGTGAGGCCTGGCGTGCTGCGGATCATGGGGTTGCAAACAGTCAGACACGACTGAGCGACTGAACTGAACTGAACTGAAATGTCCTAAAAGAAAACAGGACTTTGGAAAGGTAAGAAAGTATTGAAGTGACTGAGGAGTGATGCTGTTAGAGTCTGGACTTTGGAGGTGGAGAAGGAAATAGAGATGATTGATAAAGAGAAATGGAGTCAAGAGAAGGAAAAATGTCAGAGAGGAAACATAAAAGTTAACTCTAAGCCTCCAGGTCAGAAGGAATTGCTGCGTATAAGGATTAGAAGTTCTTTGAGATGACCCTGACCTTTTCACTCTGATTGCAGACAGAACCAACTCCTAGTAAAGCGTAAAGAGTGGATTTTTGGAACTTTCCAGGCCACCTAAGATCTATTGCATATGAGTGGCAGTTCCTTTAAAAATTAATTATTGAGGTAACATTGATTAATAATATTACATTGTTTCACCTGTATAACATTCTTTTTCTCTGTCTGTATACATTACCATGAGCTCACTGCAAAAATGTATTTTCTACCCATCACCATACAGCTGATCCCCTTTACCCATTTTGCTCTTCCTCTGATCCCTTCCCCTCTGGTAAACACTACTCTGTTTTCTGTATCTACAAGTTTGTTTCTGCTTTATTGGTTTGTAAATTTATCTTGTTTTTGTTTTCTTGCTTATTTTTTATACTTCACATATGAATGAAATTGTGTCATTTGTTTTTTTTTTTNCAATATCTGGAAAAATTGACAAGTCCTAGATGATGATGAGTTTTCTTTTCTTAATTTTCCAGATGCTCCTTTTTATTTTCTTTGCTTGGTTTCACCAGATTCTGTTGACTTCAAATGTAGATGAATCCTTACATCTCATCCTTGGCTCCCTGCTCTTCTTTTGCACTTCTTTCCTAATGTTTCTATCATGTTCCCCAATACACACCAGTGCTGTATGCTAGGTGTCATCTGTAAATGCCTGCTGCACAGACAGGAGTCTCTTTAGTCCATCTAAAATGCCACATATTTTTCTCCCCTTCTTCAGCCCTGGTTCTGTTCTGAATATTCTGTCTTCAATATCTTATTTTGCCTTTAGCACTCAGGCTTGAGAACTTGGAGTCCACCTTGATCTCCTTTTCTAGTTTTCTCTCTGGTATTGTGATTCACAGTGTCTTAGAATTTCTCTAGTACACAAGTTTATCTTCTACCTTCCCACCTTTGCTTTTTTTCTCTATTAATAATTTCATATCCATCACCTTCCAATTGAAACTGAAACCTCAGGTGTACTGTAAGGAAATCCTTTTTCTTATATTATTTTAAATATGATTTAGGAATGGAAGCCCTAATGTTCTAATCAGGTGCAGCAGCAGCAGCAGTCAACTGTATCGCCTATGTGGCTTCCCCTGGTTGCTCTCTAATCTTACTCCCACTATTCCCCTCCACTGTGTTCTTACAGCATTTTACACAGAATCCTCTCTAGCAATTGCCCTGTGTTTTATAGTGGTAATGGTGTTTTAAACTCTCTTTCCAGCCAGAATGAGCTCTTCAGAAGCAGGACCGTGTCTTACTCATTGTTGCTCTCTACTGTCAAGCATTATGCCTGACATTCCTTAGGAGACAAAAATGTCTGTTTAGTTAAATCCAAAACTGTGAAGTTGAATTGAATTCCCCTTTAAGAAATATCTCCCAGTGAACCTGGCGAGTCTTTTAGGCTGTTTCTTGGTGTTCAAAGCACAGGAAACCACAAAGGATGAAAAAGTCATTAGAGCCTAGGTTGGGGATTGACACATATTATAGTTTTGTTAATTTTTAGGAATATTTTTAAAAGACTCACCTAATAATGTGAGGCCTGGCGTGCTGCGGTTCATGGGGTTGCAAACAGTCAGACACGACTGAGCGACTGAACTGAACTGAACTGAAATGTCCTAAAAGAAAACAGGACTTTGGAAAGGTAAGAAAGTATTGAAGTGACTGAGGAGTGATGCTGTTAGAGTCTGGACTTTGGAGGTGGAGAAGGAAATAGAGATGATTGATAAAGAGAAATGGAGTCAAGAGAAGGAAAAATGTCAGAGAGGAAACATAAAAGTTAACTCTAAGCCTCCAGGTCAGAAGGAATTGCTGCGTATAAGGATTAGAAGTTCTTTGAGATGACCCTGACCTTTTCACTCTGATTGCAGACAGAACCAACTCCTAGTAAAGCGTAAAGAGTGGATTTTTGGAACTTTCCAGGCCACCTAAGATCTATTGCATATGAGTGGCAGTTCCTTTAAAAATTAATTATTGAGGTAACATTGATTAATAATATTACATTGTTTCACCTGTATAACATTCTTTTTCTCTGTCTGTATACATTACCATGAGCTCACTGCAAAAATGTATTTTCTACCCATCACCATACAGCTGATCCCCTTTACCCATTTTGCTCTTCCTCTGATCCCTTCCCCTCTGGTAAACACTACTCTGTTTTCTGTATCTACAAGTTTGTTTCTGCTTTATTGGTTTGTAAATTTATCTTGTTTTTGTTTTCTTGCTTATTTTTTATACTTCACATATGAATGAAATTGTGTCATTTGTTTTTTTTTTTTCTATTAGACTTATGTCACCTAGCATAATTTTCTCAAGGCCATCTGTCACTACAAATGGCAAGATTTCATCTTTTTTATGGCTGAGTAGTATTCTGCTATCTGTCTGACTGTCACATCTCCCTTATCCATTCATCTGTTGATGGGCAGATTGTTTATATATGTTGGCTATTGCAAATAATGCTGTAATGAAGATAATGGGATGTAAATTGGATGGGTGTTAAAGTCCCCTACTGTTATTTTGTTGCTATTATTTTCTTCCTTTAGTTCCATGATAAATTGCTTTATATACATTGGTGCTCCTATGTTAATTGCATATATTAATCTCTGTTAAGTCTTTCTGATGAATTGTCCCACAATTCATCAGGAATTATATTGTTATAATATTCTGTCCATTTTTGTGTCTTGTTATCCTTTTTTGTCTTGAAGACTATTTTGTCTGATATAAGCCTGTATGTGCTGGGCTGTGCTTGGTTGCTCAGTCAGGTCCAGCTCTTTGCCACGCTATGGACTGTAGCCCACTAGGTTCTTCTGTCCTTGGGGATTCTACAGACAAGAATTCTGGAGTGGGTTGCCATATCCTTCTCTAGCGGATCTTCCCAACCCAGAGATCAAACCCAGGTCTTCTGCATTGCAGGCAGATTCCCTACCATCTGAGCCACCAGGGGAGCCCATGAATACTGGAGTGGATAGCCCATCCCTTCCCCAGGGGATCTTCCCAACCCAGAAATTGAACCAGGGCATNCACTTATCTATAGCTTTCTGAATATGGGAGGTGATCCAGAATATATCTGCTGGGTATATCAGAGAGATAACCTTAGGTTACATAAATAACCCAAATGTCAGGGTCCTGTTGACATAAAAGATTCTAGTATAGATATTAATAGAGAAAATTATTATTTATTTATTTTAAAATATATTTTTAATTGGAGGATAATTTTTACAATGTTGTGTTGGTTTCTACCATATATCATCATGAGTCAGCCATAGGTATACACAGGTCCCCTCCCTCTTAAATCTCCCTCCCACCTCCCTCCTCATCTTCCCCCCTGCTCAGGTTGTCACAGAGCACCTGCTTTGGGTTCCGTGTATCATATAGCATCTGTCTCTTATACACNTGGATATTAATAGAGAAAATTATTATTTATTTATTTTAAAATGTATTTTTAATTGGAGGATAATTTTTACAATGTTGTGTTGGTTTCTACCATATGTCATCATGAGTCAGCCATAGGTATACACAGGTTCCCTCCCTTTTAAATCTCCCTCCCACCTCCCTCCTCATCTTCCCCCCTGCACGTTGTCACAGAGCACCTGCTTTGGGTTCCATGTGTCATATAGCATATTTCCACTGGCTATCTATTTTACATATGGTGGTGTATATGTTTTAACACTACTCTCAATTTGTTTCACCGTCTCCTTCCCCCACTGTGTTCACAAGTCTGCTCTCTATATCTGCGACTCCATTGCTGCCCTGCAATTAACACACACACATACACATATATATATATATGGAATCTAGGAAGATGGTACTGAGAAAATAATTTATATTTAAAGATAAATAGTTGGCAAAGTATAATAGTCTAAATTTCCCCAGAGCAATCCTGCAGAGTCACAGTTTGTGAGTTGGCAAAATTTGCTCTTTGGGAATGTCTCTTGCTCCCAGTTGCTTTGCTTTGCTGTGCTGGGACCGCATGGTTCATGAGTCAATGCCATACTCATCCTGAGCACTCTAGTTATTAAGTCAGAGAGCCTATGAGTTAGCCACCATCTGGGGGAGGTGGACACTGTGTGGGCAGTGAGGTGTCAGATCAAATCTTTTTCCTCTCTTCCTTGCTTCTATCTTTAGCAGTTTAAGCAGCTGAGGATACACACGGCTCAGCCATGAGCCTTCACACATGGTGTGTATCTCCTCACATTGTGACATCTGCTTCCTTCAGAGTTACATTTTTATTCTTCTATTCAAGAAAAGCAAATGTCCTAGACTCTGTATTTAGGTAGTTTGACTGAAAACTCCACTAGGCTGATCATGAGTTGCCATTTGCTGCTTTATAACTCTTGTTTGGCATATTTATTAATAGCTCCTCCTTTAAAATATTTTTATTTTGATGAAGTATGGTTGATTTAGAATTTGTCTTAGTTCTGCTATATAGCAAAGTAATTCAGTTATACATATATATGTGTATATGTACATACTACATATATATATACACACACACACATACTTTCTTTTTCATGTTTCTTTTCATTATGGTTTACTATAGGAAATTAAATATAGTTCCCTGTGCTAAATGGTAGGGACTTGTTTATACATTTTATTAATATATATAGTTTGCATCTGCTAATCCCAAACTCCCAGTTCATCCCTTCCCCCGGCCCCCCACCCTTTGCAACCACAAGTCTGTTCTCTCTGTTTGTGAGTCTGTTTCTGTTTTGTAATAGGTTCATTTGTGTCATATTTTAGATTCCATATATAAGCTATATCATATGGTATTTGTCTTTGTCTGACTTAGTTCGCTGAGTATGCACATCCATGTTGCTGCAAATGGCAATCTTTCATTCTTTTTTATGGCTAAACACTATTTCATTACACATTTGTACCACATCTTTATCCATTCGTCAGTGAACATTTAGGGTGTTTCCCTGTCTTGGAATAATTCCTCCTTTTGATCTCAAGAGTGTCCTGAGTTGGATTATGAATTAGCCCTAATTGTAAGTCATTTCTCAAGAAACTCTTCTGAGTTCCAAAATCTAGAAAAGAACCATCAATTAGTGTTGAATAGTAGTAGACATTGGCTAAGTACATGCAGAGTATCCAGAACTAACAAAGCAGGTTATCATCATGCATTTCTGATAAAGTCTTTTAAAGCAGGTTTCTAAATATTCATGGTTTACAGGGCTGTCTGACTATCCATGGATGTCAGCTAGGACATAAATCAGCTGGCTTTAGGTTAAACTAGTAGGTCTGTTGACAATCTGAGAGAGAATTCTTCAGAATCCATGTCCTATATATCTCTAATAAAGCAAAATGTAAATAAAATATCCAAGAACATCATAAATAACAGAATAAGGTAGTTTATAAAATTAAAATCGGATTTCTGTTGGCAAAATAAATCCTATAGTATCTTACATGTCATCATTTTTACAATATCAACCTCATCCTCCTTGAATGTGCAAGATGAAAGCAGCATTGGTGACGAGGAGGGCTGTTCTGTGTACTACACATGACGTGTGTGTGTATGTATTTACAAATGTTTTCCTCATCAGACATTGAGCTCCTGTCCTGGGCTACCTCCCTCATCTTCCTTTAATTTCTTCAGATTGGAGGAGAGCAATTCTGCAGAAATATGGTTACCTTATTCTTTTTCCTGTTAACTTCATATTATATATGGCAAAAATATTTATTTAGCATTACTCTGTTAAAGGTCAGTTCATTTATTTTTGCCTCATGAAAAAATTTTTTACAAGCACCTGGCTTTCTAAGGATTCACATTTATGACTAAAGGCACATGTTTCCTGTACATATTTTCACATCATAAATTAAGCAGATTTTACCTTTCATCACAATTTTCTCTGTTCCTTGATGAGTAAGTAGGGCACTGGCGGAAATAATTTCATGAATCTTTCTTTTTTTCTTGTGTTTAGCTAGAGTGAATATAGATAGAAAGCTTCAAAGAAGCAGGAATCATGCCCATTTTATTCAGTGTTTGTACTTAGCATACATCATAATGGGTTGTACATGCTAAGTGGTGGTGAATGGGGTGCTCAGTCATGTCCAGCTCTTTGTGACCCCATGGACTGTAGCCTGCCAGGCTCCACTGGCCATGGAATTCTCCAGGCAAGAAGACTGGAGTGGGTTGCCATGTCCTACTCCAGATACATGCTTAGGTACCCAGTTAATATTTCTTCAATATAAATGATCTCATGGATTCTATGATAATTAAAGAAAGAAAGTGAAGTCCTCAGTTGTGTCTGACTCTTTGCGACCCCATGGATTGTAGCCTACCATGCTCCTCCATCCATGGGATTTTCCAGGCAAGAGTACTGGAGTGGGTTGCATTTTCCTTCTCTATCTATGATAATAGTCATAGATTTAAGCCACTGTCATATTCTACACTCCTAGTCTTTTATACTTTTGATACTTTCACAACCTCTATTTTCTAAATAAAATAATCTTTTCCTTAAACCATTTCACAAGGTTTACTTTCTAGTCCACTCTAGAAAAGAAATTCAAGATAACACATGGATAAGGTTGTAGAATTGTTTGCAAGCTCATTTGTTAGTTAATGTGATTCAAATTCTTGGCTCAGAGAACAGTTACCTTCCATTAACACAGTCATTCAACAGTGCGATTTACCTTCATGTTCATAAAGCCTATAATGTAGATATTCACCATAAATACTGGGGGTGCTTCATTTATGATTCTTTGTCAGGGATGGGAGGGAATGTAACAGAAACCAACTAATGTTAATGTTGCATGATAAAATGTAACTTTCCTGAGGTACTAGGATGCAAAGGGAGCTACACACAAAGCAAAGGTCCTGTATTGAAATGAACAAAGCAGACAGATTTTTTAAGTCTCTTGGACCTCTAAGGTACCATGACCCAGGTCAATTGCATAAAAGGATCCAGGGAAGACAAAAGAAGAGATTTGTGAACTCTTGCCTAGATTCCCACTTCTCCATGAGAAAGAGGTGAGAGTCATTCTGCCTCAAAAGGACAACTCAGAAAATGTAAGATCTATCTGCAGATCCAGGTGAGGGGCTGTTGCTGTCAACTGGCAGCAGCAGGGCAAAGGAAGAGAACAGAGGACTGTCTGAAATGTAATTCACTCTTAGTGGCAGTTGTGCAAAGAATGCCTTCTTCCCATGCACCAAGGTTAGAACTCATAGGAAAGACAGAAATGGTGCTGCTGCTGCTAAGTCGCTTTAGTCTTGTTTGACTCTGTGTGACCCCATAGATGGCAGCCTACCAGGCTCCCCCGTCCCTGGGATTCTCCAGGCAAGAACACTGGAGTGGGTTGCCATTTCCTTCTCCAATGCATGAAAGTGAAAAATGAAAGTGAAGCTGCTCAGTTGGGCCTGACTCTTAGCGACCCCATGGACTGCAGACTACCAGGCTCCTCCACCCATGGGATTTTCCAGGCAAGAGTACTGGAGTGGGTTGCCATTGGCTTCTCCAGACAGAAATGGTGAAGCCATGTCTAATTCTGTCAAAGAGAACCTCTCAGAGAACCTGAGAATTCAAAGAAAGAGTTTTGTATGGAACGGGTTACCTGGATTCCTGGGAATGTAAGGGCCAAAGAAGAGCGGGCTACCAAAAGAATATGTGTATTTGTCACGATGCAGGAATTGTAGGGATTAAGCCTGCAGTGATTGGGGTATTTTCTGATGAAATATGTGAGCATCTGAACACCTTTCACCAAGAGGGGCCTATTGCTAGTTGATTCTAGCATTTCCTGTATGACTGTTCTTGAGCCCAGTGCCTCTTTCCCACCTAGATTCAACCCTGGGGATGTCAGAAACTAGTTAGAGGAGACATGGTGAGTAGAGAAAGAGAGATGATGCCCCCACCCAGCTTCTCCCTCATTTCCACTTGCAAGTTGCTGTCAGTATTATCTAGGCCCAGATACTTTAGAGAACTGAGGCAGTTTTGGGATTTTAAAGTGACTAGAGGACATTTTATACTTAAATGAAAACAGAAACTTATGGGGTTTGCTAGAGAAAGAATTTCATGCAAGGATAAGAGAAAATTATTCTTTTAGTGAATAAAGTTTAAAGGGACAATGGGAGATAAAGTTGCATTTTGATTACATCCCATAAGGCATGCTACATCAATTTTTCTGTTATTCTAGTTAAAGTGAAAAAGGAGACTTTATTAAAATATTGAGTTAGTCAAAAAGTTCATTCGGGTTTTTACATAACATTGTACAGAAAGGCCCAAATGGAATTTTTTGCCAACCCAGTTGTTTCTTATTGGAATTCATGTCAAGAAACATAGATGTATCTCACACAGGGAAATTACTGAGAATTGTAAAGCTGTTATAACCTTATTCACTCTCTCCCAAATTTGTTTCTCTTTGTATCTCATCTTCACTCTCTTCTCTGTGGATCAGCTTATCTCAGCTCTTCCATGTAAGAGCTACAAACCATTGTAAAGGTCATTTTATTTCAGGCACCAAAGAAGTTAATTGGTATCTCTAGGTTTCATTCCAAATTTCTCATAGGTGGAAAATTTTATGAGCTTATCTTCACTTGTATAACTCTATGTCTTTGGGTCTAACAGTGTGTGATTCTGGGATGATTGCGAGGACCCATAACTGTCAGGGGAGACCAAAAAGTTCTCTGAAAATAGGGGAGCTTGTTGTACAGGAATTCCATCTTTACAAAACCATGCAGTACAGAGGCCATGGGAAGAATGCTGGTAGCTCAGTTATTGGCAGCTTATCTGGGGTGTAAAAGCATTTGGTTTTGTAGGTTGAAATCATCTCAGAAATGTCAATGATTCTAGCTATATGTGTTTTATAGTATATTCTACTAATTAAACATCTTAATAAAACTTCCTGGGAAGTGTACTTGTTCTGTATTTCAGATATGTCTGGGATTTCTAGGAAAGAGGATCATACTGACTGATACTTATTTGAGAAGAATCACGTAGATTTGCATGGATCGATGCATAAACTTGGTCAGTTTGATCATGACGCTTCATTTCCTTGATATAATCTTGCATTCTCACTTGTATTTTGAGCTGAGAAGACAGCTTTGGGAGTTTGGGAGCGTTNAATGTTAATGTTGCATGATAAAATGTAACTTTCCTGAGGTACTAGGATGCAAAGGGAGCTACACACAAAGCAAAGGTCCTGTATTGAAATGAACAAAGCAGACAGATTTTTTAAGTCTCTTGGACCTCTAAGGTACCATGACCCAGGTCAATTGCATAAAAGGATCCAGGGAAGACAAAAGAAGAGATTTGTGAACTCTTGCCTAGATTCCCACTTCTCCATGAGAAAGAGGTGAGAGTCATTCTGCCTCAAAAGGACAACTCAGAAAATGTAAGATCTATCTGCAGATCCAGGTGAGGGGCTGTTGCTGTCAACTGGCAGCAGCAGGGCAAAGGAAGAGAACAGAGGACTGTCTGAAATGTAATTCACTCTTAGTGGCAGTTGTGCAAAGAATGCCTTCTTCCCATGCACCAAGGTTAGAACTCATAGGAAAGACAGAAATGGTGCTGCTGCTGCTAAGTCGCTTTAGTCTTGTTTGACTCTGTGTGACCCCATAGATGGCAGCCTACCAGGCTCCCCCGTCCCTGGGATTCTCCAGGCAAGAACACTGGAGTGGGTTGCCATTTCCTTCTCCAATGCATGAAAGTGAAAAATGAAAGTGAAGCTGCTCAGTTGGGCCTGACTCTTAGCGACCCCATGGACTGCAGACTACCAGNGAATTGAAAGAGACACATGTACCCCAATGTTCCTTGCAGCATTGTTTATAATAGGCAAGACATGGAAACAACCTAGATGTCCATCAGAAGATGAATGGATAAGAAAGCTGTGTTACATATACACAATAGAGTATTATTCAGCCCTTAAAAGTTATAAATTTGAATCAGTTCTAATGAGATGGATGAAACTAGAGCTGATGATACAGAGTGAAGTAAGCCAGAAAGAAAACACCAATACAGTATACTGACACATATATATGGAATTTAGAAAGATGTAATGATGACCCTGTATGTGAGACAACAAAAGAGACACAGAGGTATAGAACAGACTTTTGGCCTCTTAGCGAAGTGGGGGGATGCTTTGGGAGAATGGCATTGAAACATGTATACTATAATGTAAGAAATGAAGCACCAGTCTATGTTCGATACAGAANCAGAAGAGACACAGAGGTATAGAACAGACTTTTGGCCTCTTAGGGAGGGGGGGGGGATGCTTTGGGAGAATGGCATTGAAACACGTATACTATAATGTAAGAAACGAAGCACCAGTCTATGTTCAATACAGGATACAGGATGCTTGGGGCTGGAGCATGGGGATGATCCAGAGAGATGATATGGGGTGGGAGCTGGGAGGGGGTTTCAGGATTGGAAGCTTGTGTACACCTGTGGCTGATTCATGTCAATGTATGGCAAAACCAATACAGTATTGTACCGTAGAATAAAGTAAAAATAAAATTAAAAAAAATAAAAAATAAAATGCATCAATTCTAAAATCTGTCCTTATCCTCACAAAACTCCAGAACCTGCATGTCTTATTCCTTTAAACTTACAGCATGGCTCCTGAGCATTTCCCAGGGAATGAGAAGAGTCCTATGACAATTACTGGTGCCCAGATGAGTATCCTGCCAAGACGCAGCACCAGCCTAGTAGAAGCAGGCCAACTATAAGATGCAGATGAGCTCAAAGAAAGCCTGCTTCCTGGGTTCGGAAGCAAGATCAATAGGTTCATGGGCCACCCTACGAATCATGCACAACATCCTGCCTCTAACATTTCAATGAATCTGAACATTTGAGTCTCTCAATTGGATCTTTCCTTCCCTAATTCATTGTAATATGTTTATGGAGGCAGAAGTGGTAACTTTGCCGAGTAAGAAGCAGTAGCTGTGGGGCTCCCTAGAGCTCTCTCTGAATCTACTAATGGTGAATGCATCCAGTTTGGGTATTTAGCAATATCTCTTAGCTGTGAAAAAAAAAAGTAGCATATCATTTGGGTCCTTCTAAGAACCTCAGACTCGTGCAGACCCTAAACTTGAGCTGGAAAAGCTTCACCCATGTTTTTCTTAGCTGTATTTACAGATTTGGTTTGTCTACCTGCCACAGTGTTGTCCAGAAGTGTTGGAACACTGTGATTCAACATGCTGGCAACATACTTTCTCTGCCTCCCTTACAGATGGGATTATTCTGCATGATCCCAGCAGACTAAGTGTGTTTACTTGTTCTGTCAGCAATCTCACCACTGTCCAAGGGATTGTTTTGTTCTTTTTGTCTTTATTCAGTAAACGTAAGAGTGCTCCTTCTATGCCACTCTCTGTGATAGATTCACTATGTAAATTATTATTGTTACATAATGCTAGATAAGTACCCTCATAAAATATGAACCAGCTGCAGTGGGCACAGAGAGAAGAGAATCAGATTGTCCAATTAGGAATTTGGAGTTTTAGAAAGGTGTAGTCCATCCAGGAAACTGTGGTTAGTTCATTATGGGTGGATTATAGGAGCAAATAGCCAGAGATAAATTTGCTGAGTTCCTTGCCAGACCACAAGGGTCTGCCCTGCCCCATGAAGTAAACTCGTGAATACACTTCCCCATCTCGCCTCTGCCTTCCTGAGTTCACCTGCGGCTGAAGGATGAGACAGTGTCTTTGCATCACAGAAGTATCTGCTTCTCTCTTTTGTGCCTGAGGTCTTTGTCCAAATCAGGGAAGATATATCCTTTTCAAGCAGTACCAATGGGAAGGGTGTTAATATGTCTTGAAGCATCCTCAGTAAATGGTGGTGGTAGTCAATGAGTAAATGTTCCAGTCCCTAAACAATTTTTTTAAGATTTGGTCTACACACAGGGAGTCTGCAGTGGAACTGAGCCCCAGGTATCTGCAAAGCTAACTATGCATTAACACATCCTTTATAGACTTTTCTCCCTTCCCTGTCTCATTTCATCATTTGTGCCTCTTGGGCTTACCTCCAAAAAACTAAATTGCACCCAAATACTTGTTTCAAATTGAGACAAGAAAAAAGTATGGACTTGATCCTCTAGGCTACAGGGAGCCAATTGAATTTTAAAGCAGTGGAAAGATGTGATCTGATTTACATTTCAGAAAGTTCACTGTCTGAAGTGTGGAGCATATATTACAGCAGGACAGGACTGGAGGCAAGAATAGAAGGAGGCCATTCAGTTAATCTGGACAGGAAGTGATTCTTTGCGGGGAAAAACACATTGAGAAAAGTTACTTCTTTAGCCCTTTTAAGCCCTTAAAACATTAGTACCACTCTTCAATTTGGGGAGCAGTCTTCATAACAGTGTAAATAACATAGTCTTGTTCCTGGGGTATCAAATCTCAACTCTCTAACCCTCATTTGATTTCCCTGGTGGCTCAGATAGTAAAGAACCTGCCTGCAATGTTGGAGACCTGGATTTGATCCCTGGGTTTGGCAGATCCTCTGGAGGAGGGCATGGCAACCCACTCCCGTATTCTACCGTCCATGGGGTTGCAAAGAGTTAGGCATGACTGAGTGCCTAAGCACAGCACGCATTGTCATTTACTGTCATTCTTTTGTCTAGTCATCTACTCTTCATTACATGCTCTGGATTTGTGAACGGGCTTTCATTTTTGTTAAACAGAATGACTAGTGCTGCATTATTCTTACTATGCTTGAAATTCTGCTTCAGAGCAGAAACGGGACATCATCACTGACCCCCAAGAGGTTGTAGTCTGGTTGTTAGACGATCAGGGCTCTTTTTGGGGTTTACTCCCATGAGGCACTCAGTAAGTTTGTAAATTATTTAAAATAACACAAGATTTCTAGTGTAATTTCCTATTATTTTCTACATTTGTGTTTACTGAATTATGCTACTGAGGTTGTTCATTTATTTTGAGGACAATGACCTATAATTTGAGTAATCAGCTTCCCTGAAATTTGGGTAAGCTGCTGATGTTTAGGCTGTGACTTGCAGATTTAAGAGGCTGCACTTATGCTTGGCTCAGAAGGAGACCACAGCTGTAATAGGATCTTCTTGTACTGACTACCACAGAGTGAAGTCTACCCCAGCATCCCAAATTACCTGCTGGATAGGCTCCAAATGTGCAGATGTCCACAGTTGATGAATTGTCCCAACAAAATATTTGTTTTCTTGTTCAAATATAAAGTCTGTATAAATATTAAAGCATGCAAAATAATTAGTATTTAAATTGCACCTTTTAAGATGTATAATGTAGTCACTTTGTTTTGCAAAATGATAGCCACAATAAAGTTAGCTAGCATACCCATCATCTCACATTGTTATATTTCTTTGGTGTGTGGTGAGAACTTTTCAAATCTACCCTTAGCAACACTCAAATAAATGATGAAATATTGTTAAATACAGTTACCACATTGAACATTACATTCCCAGAACATAAATGGAAGTTTGTACCCTATTGTCACCTTTACTCCCTGTCTTGCTCAGACCCCCAGGAAACTACCATTCTGTTCTCTTTTCCCATGAGGTTTTTTTCCTTTCTTTCTTTTTTTTTTTTAAATTTCATATATAAATGAGTTCGTACACTGTCTTTCTCTCTCTTGCTTATTTCACTTAGCATAACAGGTTCATCCATGTTGTCACAAAGGGCAGGGTTTCCTTTTTTGTGGTTGAATACTATTCTGCTGTATACAACACATTTTCTTTATTCATCATTGATGGCCACTTAGGTTATTTCTATATCTTGATTATTGTAAATAAAGCTGCAATGAACATAGGGGTACAGATGTTTGAGACAGTCAGATTTCATTTCCTTCAAATATATACCCAAAAGTGGGATTGCTGGATCATATAGTAGTTTTGTTTTTAATATTTGTGGGGACATCCACTGTTTTCCATAGTGGCTTCACTAATTTATATTACCACTAACAGTATGCAGGGCTCCTTTTCTCCATATTCTTTTCAGTACTTACCTCTTGCCCTTTTGAGAATAGTCATCCTCACAGGTATGAAGTGACATTTTATTATGGTTTTGATTTGCATTTCCCTAATGATTAGTGATGTTGAATACCTTTTCATCTACCTGTTGACTATATGAACATCTTCTTTGAAAAAAATGTTTATTTTGGTATTCTGCCCACTTTTAAAATTAAATTATTTGAGTGGCATTGAACCAGTGTATGACTATCAGTTGGTGACAATTTATGCACTCGGGCTCCCTCCTAACTTGTAGCTGCACCATTCCTCACTGAAGGCATCCAAAACTGCCTGATCATCTCAATCCAGTTAGGGGAAGGGGCAAAACCTTGAGGAGAATGTGCCATTTTTAATGAGCTGGGCCTGGAAATGACACTCATTTCCCTCTCCTATTCCATTAGTTAGATCTCAGGTACAAAGACAATTTAGCTGTAAGGAAAATTAAGAAATACAGTTCCTTTCTGGGAAGCTGTTTGCCTGTTAACAACTCTACACTGTGTATTGTATTGAAGAAACAGTGGAAACAGTGTCAGACTTTATTTTGGGGGGCTCCAAAATCACTGCAGATGGTGATTGCAGCCATGAAATTAAAAGACGCTTACTCCTTGGAAGGAAAGTTATGACCAACCTAGATGGCATATTCAAAAGCAGAGACATTACTTTGCCAACTAAGGTCTGTCTAGTCAAGGCTATGATTTTTCCAGTAGTCATGTGTGGATGTGAGCTGGACTGTAAAGAAAGCTGAGCACCAAAGAACTGATGCTTTTGAAATGTGATGTTGGAGAAGATGCTTGAGAGTCCCTTGGATTGCAAGGAGACCCAACCAGTCCATTCTGAAGGAGATCAGCCCTGGGATTTCCTTGGAAGGAATGATGCTAAACCTGAAACTCCAGTACTTTGGCCACCTCACGCGAAGAGTTGTCTCATTGGAAAAGACTCTGATGCTGGGAGGGATTGGGGGCAGGAGGAGAAAGGGACGACCGAGGATGAGATGGCTGGATGGCATCACTGACTCGATGGACATGATTCTGAGTGAACTCTGGGAGTTGGTGATGGACAGGGAGGCCTGGCGTGCTGCGATTCATGGGGTCGCAAAGAGTAGGAAATGACTGAATGACTGAACTGAACTATATTGAACTCTTCCTGTGTAGTTTCCTTAACTTTTCTAGATTTGAGAGCTGCATTTCTTGGTGCATGACCCTTCCTTAGTCTTCAGGGTCAGCAGCATAGCATCTTCAAATCTTTGTCTGCTCTTGTCCTATTACCTTCTGCTCTGTATTCAAATATCCCTGCCTCTCATTTTCTAGGAACACTTGTAATTGTATGCATGGCTCATCCACATAATACAGAATAACATCAATATCCTTAATTTCTGCAGGGTCTCTGTTGCCTTAGAAAATTAACAATCACAAGTTCTAGCGATTAGGACCTGGGTATCTTTGATAGTCAGTATTTAGCCTATGACAGTCTGGTCTCTCAGGTCATTCCTCTAGACCACAGTTTCCTTAATCTCACACTATAATGAACCAACTAAATATTTACTTCTATTCTGAGGTTTTAAATTATTTTTTTTCAGATTTACTGAATTATGCTTTATATGGTTGAACAATGTAAGTAATTAGAGAATTATTTTTTTGCTGTTAATGTTTACCAATATGGCATAAAGTACATCCAGTTTAATGTGGTGTAAAAAAGTCAAAAGTTTTGGTTGTAATTTAGATGTGTTTAAATTCCTGCTTCATTTACATTTTAGCCATGTAAACTTGAACAAATTGCAGCTCTAATCTGAGCTCATTACTCATATCTAAAATAATGTTGATAATGTTTCATAGGATTACTGCAATAAAACGTTAATAAAATGTGATTTGCCCTGTTTATTGCAAAATTACAACTGAAGGGGGTTTACCATTATGCTACTTTAATTCCTTTATAGATAGAGTTCCTGAGGAGGAAAATGATTCAAATAAATGGCTCTAAAAATCAGGTGAGTACTCAGTACGTATGTCTATGGAAACTACTTAGTCACTGCTGACAAAGTAGCATGTTCTAGAGCACTTCTCTAGTTAGCTCCTTACATTTAACTTGTGTGGCTCCTTGCAGAGCATTTTTTTCACTGATTTGTAAACACAAGTTGTTAAGAGTATTGTATGCAGTATGGTGGTTCTAAATGCTTCATTTGAATTTGTTCTGTAACATCAGGCTGTTCCCAAGGCAGCACATTTGTAGTTCTCATCTTGACTCATCTGTAAACCTCTTACACCCTTGTCAGCAAATATGTAGCCATAGAACATAACACTAAAGCAGATGTCAAAAAGAAAGATATGGGCACTGTTCCATCATCCTGCAATATAAGGGATAGCTTGTATATGTGATGATCAGATGGAATGAATTGTTAAGCACAAGTCATATATTCTTTTAGAAGGGAAGTAGTGGGAGTTAGGACAACTGGTTTGTGTTATTGTTCGGAGCTAGAAGAGCAGAGAAACAGAGTCATTAAAATGTATATACTTATATATTTGCTTCATAATTTCATGAAAGCTTCTCAGTAGATGTAAAATCAATGCGAGCAGGAGCTTGGCACTGTAGTCCAGTGCTTATTAGGAAACATCTCTCTCATTACCTAGCTCATAAATACATTGGTGAACACATCAGTAAATATTTGCTGAATAAGTGAATAAATGCTAGGACTCAGTGGTCTTCTTTCATGGAAATGGAGTTGCAGAGATTAGGTCACTATTCCCTCAAAAGGACTGTTACATGTAATGGTATCTCCTGCAATCTGTATGAGAGAGTAGGCAGTTAGGACTTATGACTTTATTATGATTTTTGAAAAATTGTCACTGGTATCAGATGCTGTTAAATTTTATTTCTCTTTGACTATAAACATAGGAATATTTATACTAGAATGTTTTTTTTTTCAGTTCTTTGGTTCATAGCCACTATGAACTGCTTTGCAATGCAACTGTGGATATTTGATGAAAATAACAAGTATATATTTTGTTCACGTAAACATTAATCATAGTGTAATGCTCTCATCAGCCTATAATTGTGCTGTTTGTGCAGTTATAGAATGTCAATGGAAATGTAAAAATGTCATTACATATAGGCTGTTGCTTAGTCTCATGGGACAAGAAAACCAGTATCTCAAGGTGGACCTCTTATGGTGAAGGTAGTCATGATCTGGTGAAAGGAAATTCCCCCCCCCCCAAATAGATATGTGATAATGATAAATGTGAACTAAAGTGGAATGAAGTGAGGTGAATCCCCAACTGCAAAATATGCCATCTTCTCTATTACAGGCTCAGTGGGTAATCTGGTCAAAGAATGACGGTCCTCTCATAGGAGGAAGCTTTAATATTTTCTGCTCCTGTAAGCAACTTTAATCTACTTAGGAATTTCTGTTTCTTTCAAGCATCCATGGATTAGGTTTGATCCTTCTCTTTAACCACACACATGGGCACACACAGGTACACACATCTCATATTCAAACTGTTGAAAATAAAACACTAAGGAAATCTTGAAAGCAGCCAGAGAAAAAGGACACATTATATACAGAGAAGAAAATGTAAGAGTATCAGCTGACTTCTAATTGGAAATCAGAAAAGCCAGGAAAATGGAGTGACACCTTTAAAGAGATTTTTTTGTTTGTTTTTAAGTCAATTATATCTAGAAAAAATATTTTTCAAAAATGGAAAAGAAATCCATAAACCTTACAAAACTGAAAAATTTGTGTAGACCTTAATATACACATACTTTCACAAACATTCACACACATATCCAAGTGAATATAAGTAAAACCAAGGCAATCTGAACAAGATTCAGTACATTGTATTCGATATGTCAGTATCCTGGTGTGACCAGTATACTAGTTACCATGGGGGGAAACTTGGCTTTGCATACAATGGTTCTTTCTGTATTACTCATTATAACTGCAAGTGAATCTACAAATGTCTTCAGTCACAATTTCAAGTAAAATAAGAAAACAACAAAATTATCTCCCCCAAATAACAAAAGCAAATGCATTAAAAATGAAGGAGAACAAAGGATAAACATGTAAAGTGAAGTGAAGTCACTTAGTCATGTCCGACTCTGCGATCCCATGGACTACAGCCTACAAGGCTCTTCTGTCCACGGAATTTTCCAGGCAAAAGTACTGGAGTAGGTTGATGTTTCCTTCTCCAGGGGATCTTCCTGACTCAAGGATCGAACCCAGGTCTCCTGCATCGCAGGCAGACACTTTACCATCTGAGCCACACTTTTAAACATGTAAATGTGGGGACAATTTATAACCAGCTGATCAGTGCTAAAAGAAATATTGAAAGAAGTTCTTCAGCCAGAAGAAATATATCTCCAAACTGAAAATTTGATCTATATAATCTATATATGGAAAATGAGCAGAGGAGGGAAAATTTTGAGTAGGATAAAGGATGGCTTTAATGGTATATATTACAATAAACTCGTGGCTCAGTTGGTAAAGAATTTGCCTGAAGTGCAGAAGACCTGTGATCGATCCCTGGGTTGGGAAGATGCCCTGGAGAAGGAAATGGCTACTCACTCCAGTATCCTTGCCTGGAAAATCTCATGGACAGAAGAACGTAGTGGGCTGCAGTGCATGAGGTCACAGAATCGGGCATGACTGAACTACTAACACTTACTTACTTACGATAATCTGTAGCTTTATAATTTAAATTAAAAAGCTATAGCATTCATACAGAAGACCCTTGAACTATGTGGATTTTGAACTGTGTGAGTCCACTTGATATGAAGGTACTACTCTTCAAGATGAAATGCTGCAATACTACACTGTCAGTAATTGGTTGTATTTACAGATGTGGCTTTTCAGTTTTTAAGTTGTGTCCAACTCTTTGTGACTCCATGAGCCACAGTGTGCCAGGCTTCCTTGTCCTTCACTATCTCCCAGAGTTTGCTCAAACTCATGTCCATTGATCTGGTGATGCTATCTAACCATCTCATGCTCAGTCACCCCCTTCTTTGCCTTCAAACTTGGCTAGCATGAGAGTTAGATTTATAAATAGAATCGATATCTAAGAAACTCTCTGATGATATCTAAGAAACTCTCTGCATGATAAAGATAACATGTCAAATGTTAAAATTAATCATTAAATAGTGCTGGATAATTGGCCGGCTTTTTGGAATAAAGTTTGACCCATACTGCACTCTAAAATATATTCCATCATTAAAGTAAGAAGATAATATATTGTTGAATATTTTTCTAATCTGAGTATTGACTGTCTTTCAATGTAGCATAAAAACAATTTTTGTCTTAATATCTGAGATGAGAACTTATTTCTAGAGGAACTCCTTATTTAGGAAAATGCTTTACTATGCCTGAGACTTGCTGCTGCCTACCAATGTTTATGNCTTCACATACCAGGATGTCTGGCTCTAGGTGAGTGATCACACCATCATGATTATCTTGGTCATGAAGATCTTTTTTGTACACTTCATTGCTTAGCAACTCCAAAACTGTTAAATATAAGGGATGGTAGCAGTCTTCATTGACTTATTCCTCATTGCAGTGGAAAGTTTTTAATAATTCATCTCTAAGATATTTAGAATCTTTCCAAGATGATTTCTATTAAGTTATTAGAGTGCCTTTCTATTGCTAACTTGTTAAGAATTGTTATCATAAATGGATGTTGAATTACATCAAATGCATTTAATGCATTGATGATACTGTTTTTCTCACTTACTTTGTATTAATAGAGTAAATTGCATTGATATTTTTGACTGTTAAATCACTCTTGCTTTCATGGAAAAATCCTACTCGAAGGATTATTATCTTCCTTACATATGCTTGAATTTATTTTGCTAATGTTCTGTTTAATTTTTTTTAATTTATTCAATATATTTATGAAAACTTAGACTGCAAATTTTGTTTTTCATAGTGAAAACTTAGACTGCAAATTTTGTTTTTCATAGTTATCTATTGCTTTGTTATCAAATTTTGTTATGAAGTTTTTTTTGATGTAATTAAAGGGTTGGTAAATGTGTTCTCTTTGTATTTAGATGGGTTAGTTTAAATTGGTATAATTTATTCCTAAAATGTTTTGAAAAATTCACTAGTACATTTCTAACATAGTTCCTCTAAGGTCAGGTGACACATTAGAAAAAGGTTGAAGTTCAAATTTACAATATCGGAGAAGGCAATGGCACCCCACTCCTGCACAGTTGCTTGGAAAATTGCATGGATGGAGGAGCCTGGTGGGCTGCAGTCCATGGGGTCTCTAAGAGTCGGACACGACTGAGCAACTTCACTTTCACTTTCATGCATGGGAGAAGGAAATGGCAATCCACTCCAGTGTTCCTTCCTGGAGAATCCCGGGGACAGGGGAGCCTGATGGGCTCCTGTCTGTGGGATCACACAGAGTCAGACATGACTGAAGCTACTTAGTAGCAGCAGAAGCCTATACAAATACAGTCAATTCTATTTGCTTTAAAAAATGTGGATTCTGATGTGTTGGATATTTACTTCCTTTCTGATTTTTTTTTTTTTTGTATCTTTGTTCTATAAACCAAGAAATGTTTTTATGCCTATGATTATAGATTTATTTCTCCTTTTACTTTTATTTGCTTTAGCCATTTAAAAACTCTGCTAATGAGTGAATATAGATTTAGAATTATAATATGTTCCTTGCAGATGGAACTCGTATATATTGAAATGTCCTTTTTATCTTATGTAGTGCTTTTTGCCCTCAAGATTTTCTGTCATATATTATTATAACTATCGCTTCATTCTTTTGGTTAATGTTCTGCAATGTAACTTTTCTCCTTTGTCTTTTACTTTTAAATCTGTTTATTTATACTTAAAGTGTCTCTTATAAGTGTTATAGTGTTGAATTTTCTTTAAAGTCATCTGGAAAACTTAGTCCTTTCAGAGTCCATTTAGCCCTTTCATAACTTATGTATTTTAGTCTTTATGTGTTTAGGTAAATCTTGTATTCTATTTGTCTGTTTCATTTCTTTTATCTCCTTTCTTGTCCTCTTTGGACAGTGTAATTAAAATCTATCATTTAAATTCTTGATTTTAATTTTTCACTTCCACTGTTTCCATTGGCTTTAAAAAATATTCTCTCTTAAAGAAATAAAAAAGCCATGGACTGGGAGAAAATATTTGAAAGAGTTTCTGCAAATCAGTAAGGAATAAACCAACAATTCAGTTTTAAAATAGGCAAAGGATAAAACCAGTATTTTCGATAAAACAAGTATTTTACCAAGTCTACTAATATTAATGCTTTTCTATATTTTTCTTATTTCCTTTAATATACTAATCATTGTTTTAAAATCATATTCAGCTAATTCTGACATTCATTTACCTGCAACTCAGTTTCTATTATCTTTTTTCTTCCCTCTTGAGTTTTGGTCATGCAACTATGTTTTAATTACTGTAATTTGGATTGCATGTCTGAACAAAAATTTACAAAACTCCACATAATATTATCTTACTCCTGCAGAAGTTTATTCTTCCCTCTACAGGAAATATAGTGTCACAGTTATCATGTTAGCCTGTTGACCTGAACAAAATGATTGCTAGATATTTCTCCAACAAACACAAGTTTATTTGGGATTAGTAGAGAATTGTATTTCAGTGTTTGCAACCCTGGAAATACATGTACAGGTTTCCCCTTGGCAAGGAAAGGAGAACAGTTTCACAAAGAGGAAAAGGAAGTTGGGTGGCTTTTCTGAACAGTGTGTCCATGGCTTTTCATTGGCTGAGTCGGTACCAGTAAAGAAGAGTCTTTCTTTTTCCAGTTGGGCTCTGCTATCCTTGCAGGACTTGAGAGCTTCCCCTTCTGATCTTCTAACTCTTTTGGGAGTTTTTGTTTGTTAATTTTTTCCAAGTCAAATAAGGAACAGTGCTGGCTCAAAGCTGAGTTTCAGCCTGCAAAAACTCATTTATTAGTACTTCTCGCTTACCCTTGGTCTTTCTTGATTTTTACTAAGGGCCAGATGTATTTTGTGGGGCCCTTCACTCTGGATTGTCCTTAATCCTAAATTTTGTTTCAGAAGACTTCAGAAAACCTCTGCTTTCGGAAGTTTCATATGCTTACCTTTCTGCCTTTGTACCCTGTGGGTTTTCTGTAATCAGTGTGTTTCTTGAGGAGAAAGGTGACCGTGCCACAGAGATCCTCCAAGCCTCTACCAGCTATCTGGAGTGCTGGAAGACTGCTAGTTTCACTCTCCCCTTGAGCAGCCTTTTCCTGCAATTTTGGTACTGGAAGCTTAGTTTCTTGTCCATGCTAAAAATTGGGAAATATCTCCAGGGTAAAAATCAACTATAAAAGTCAGTTAGCATATTTGAATTTTAAATTTTTCTTTCCCCCTGTATAGAATCTTAGCTTTGTAGTTTTCATTGCTCCCTCAGCTCTCTACTGTCTTTAAATATGAGTTCTGTATTTCACTTGACCTTTTTTAGTTTTTCTGTGTGGGCAGTAAATGGCCACCAGCTATTCTATGCAAAGTGGAAATCAACATTTCCAAACAGAAATTTGAGAGCTATATACATGTTTTTCAGTAATAGAATGGTTAAATGAAGCAGGGTTGATCTATATTCTGGAAGATAGTTCATTAGGTTAAAAGATGAGATAAATGTTTGTACTAACATGTAAAAATCTTAAAAAAAAATAGAGATGTGAACAAAGCAATATGAAAATAATACATTAAGTGTGTAACTAATTATGATTTGCAAATATAATACCCTATATTTCTAAAAGTATTTAAGTACCCATAGAAAGCAATTATAACAAGATTTATAAAAATACACTGTAGGCTAATAGCTGTGCTTTCTTCTTTCCTGAATAGAGGACTTATCAGTAGTGTTTCTATTTTTAAATAAAGTATAATGGAGAGATTATTGTAAAAACTTTAGGAGGAGAAGACACCATTCTCTGAAATGATAAAATATAGTCAGTGCATACTTGTTTATGTGACTAAGTTCTTTATAGTTTCAGAGATTTGTCCCCATACTCTCCTGAAAGCATTAATTAACATAATAGGAATTTCCAGATATGACAAAAGTTGAAGTCTTCCAAAGCATTTTAGAAGAATGTACACAAAGAAGTAGGATAGAGAAAGTTAGATGGGATCTTAATTTCAAATTCTGCATAGGATCTATGATTTCCTAGATAGACTGTGTTTAGCAATCAGAAGTGTGTATATGTGTGTGTTTATATACATACATATAAATTTCTACTGCAAAGAAAAAGACACAAACAGAGATTGAGAAAGAAAAAGAGGGAAGAAATCAAAACACAAAATACCTAGATAAAACATGGTGAAATGTATAATTTAGAATTATAGCACCCTAACCATCTTCCTAAAAATGTGCATGGTATAGTAAACAGACCCAATACAAAGCTAAATTTATAACTTTCTTTAGTAAAAGCTAGAGAGACTCAACTGACTAAACAGTGCTATTCTTCATTGTGAAAGAACAGTTTTTAATTATTTAGCATAACTGCTGCAGTAATACAACTCATTGTTTTTACAAATATGTAAACTAAAAATGAAGTATTTTTATAATTTCATGTTAAGATTATAATACAAAGGTTAATATGAAACACTGATTTCATATACATGACACATTGTAAAAGTTGAAATGAATTTTCAGACTGATTTCAATGTCATTTTTGAAGTCTTTGAAATTGGCACTAAAATATTAGTAAAATCATCATCATTTCTTTTAGACGTTGTCAGGTTTGCCATGTAAAAATCTTGGTTTCTAGATAACAGTTTGGACTATTCTGATTTTTCTGGTGGTATTGTCTGGCAGTTACTGAAAATCTTTATAATCTCAAATAAATATAAGTGTATCATCAGCCTTTCTTTCCTTAAGACATTTCCCTTAAGGCAATAAACCTGTTAGTAAAATATGGTTTTAAAGCATTATTTTTAGCTTTACATTTTAATCTGACCCAAGGGGTATGTTGACATGGCCTATTAAATGTCATTTCTCTTCTTCATCT
>SJYW01055155.1:72415-172498 GCA_006410735.1 Raphicerus campestris
AGATGTTGGCAATTTGATCTCTGGTTCCTCTGCCTTTTCTAAAACCAGCTTGAACATCTGGAAGTTCATGGTTCACATATTACTGAAGCCTTGCTTTCAGAATTTTGAGCATTTCTTCACTAGCATGTGAGATAAGAGCAACTGTGCAGTAGTTTGAGCATTCTTTGGCATTGCCTTTCTTTGGGATTGGAATGAAAATTGACTTTTTCAAGCCCTGTGGCCACTGCTGAGTTTTCCAAATTTGCTGGCATATTGAGTGCAGCACTTTCACAGCATCATCTTTCAGGATTTGAAACAGCTCTACTGGAATTCCATCACCTCCTCTAGCTTTTTTCATAGTGATGCTTTCTAAGGCCCATTTGACTTCACATACCAGGATGTCTGGCTCTAGGTGAGTGATCACACCATCATGATTATCTTGGTCATGAAGATCTTTTTTGTACACTTCATTGCTTAGCAACTCCAAAACTGTTAAATATAAGGGATGGTAGCAGTCTTCATTGACTTATTCCTCATTGCAGTGGAAAGTTTTTAATAATTCATCTCTAAGATATTTAGAATCTTTCCAAGATGATTTCTATTAAGTTATTAGAGTGCCTTTCTATTGCTAACTTGTTAAGAATTATTATCATAAATGGATGTTGAATTACATCAAATGCATTTAATGCATTGATGGTACTGTTTTTCTCACTTAGTTTGTATTAATAGAGTAAATTGCATTGATATTTTTGACTGTTAAATCACTCTTGCTTTCATGGAAAAATCCTACTCGAAGGATTATTATCTTCCTTACATATGCTTGAATTTATTTTGCTAATGTTCTGTTTAAATTTTCTTAATTTATTCAATATATTTATGAAAACAGACTGCAAATTTTGTTTTTCATAGTGAAAACTTAGACTGCAAATTTTGTTTTTCATAGTTATCTATTGCTTTGTTATCAAATTTTGTTATGAAGTTTTTTTGATGTAATTAAAGGGTTGGTAAATGTGTTCTCTTTGTATTTAGATGGGTTAGTTTAAATTGGTATAATTTATTCCTAAAATGTTTTGAAAAATTCACTAGTACATTTCTAACATAGTTCCTCTAAGGTCAGGTGACACATTAGAAAAAGGTTGAAGTTCAAATTTACAATATCGGAGAAGGCAATGGCACCCCACTCCTGCACAGTTGCTTGGAAAATTGCATGGATGGAGGAGCCTGGTGGGCTGCAGTCCATGGGGTCTCTAAGAGTCGGACACGACTGAGCAACTTCACTTTCACTTTCATGCATGGGAGAAGGAAATGGCAATCCACTCCAGTGTTCCTTCCTGGAGAATCCCGGGGACAGGGGAGCCTGATGGGCTCCTGTCTGTGGGATCACACAGAGTCAGACATGACTGAAGCTACTTAGTAGCAGCAGAAGCCTATACAAATACAGTCAATTCTATTTGCTTTAAAAAATGTGGATTCTGATGTGTTGGATATTTACTTCCTTTCTGATTTTTTTTTTTTTTGTATCTTTGTTCTATAAACNTCAGACATGACTGAAGCTACTTAGTAGCAGCAGAAGCCTATACAAATACAGTCAATTCTATTTGCTTTAAAAAATGTGGATTCTGATGTGTTGGATATTTACTTCCTTTCTGATTTTTTTTTTTTTTGTATCTTTGTTCTATAAACCAAGAAATGTTTTTATGCCTATGATTATAGATTTATTTCTCCTTTTACTTTTATTTGCTTTAGCCATTTAAAAACTCTGCTAATGAGTGAATATAGATTTAGAATTATAATATGTTCCTTGCAGATGGAACTCGTATATATTGAAATGTCCTTTTTATCTTATGTAGTGCTTTTTGCCCTCAAGATTTTCTGTCATATATTATTATAACTATTGCTTCATTCTTTTGGTTAATGTTCTGCAATGTAACTTTTCTCCTTTGTCTTTTACTTTTAAATCTGTTTATTTATACTTAAAGTGTCTCTTATAAGTGTTATAGTGTTGAATTTTCTTTAAAGTCATCTGGAAAACTTAGTCCTTTCAGAGTCCATTTAGCCCTTTCATAACTTATGTATTTTAGTCTTTATGTGTTTAGGTAAATCTTGTATTCTATTTGTCTGTTTCATTTCTTTTATCTCCTTTCTTGTCCTCTTTGGACAGTGTAATTAAAATCTATCATTTAAATTCTTGATTTTAATTTTTCACTTCCACTGTTTCCATTGGCTTTAAAAAATATTCTCTCTTAAAGAAATAAAAAAGCCATGGACTGGGAGAAAATATTTGAAAGAGTTTCTGCAAATCAGTAAGGAATAAACCAACAATTCAGTTTTAAAATAGGCAAAGGATAAAACCAGTATTTTCGATAAAACAAGTATTTTACCAAGTCTACTAATATTAATGCTTTTCTATATTTTTCTTATTTCCTTTAATATACTAATCATTGTTTTAAAATCATATTCAGCTAATTCTGACATTCATTTACCTGCAACTCAGTTTCTATTATTTTTTTTCTTCCCTCTTGAGTTTTGGTCATGCAACTATGTTTTAATTACTATAATTTGGATTGCATGTCTGAACAAAAATTTACAAAACTCCACATAATATTATCTTACTCCTGCAGAAGTTTATTCTTCCCTCTACAGGAAATATAGTGTCACAGTTATCATGTTAGCCTGTTGACCTGAACAAAATGATTGCTAGATATTTCTCCAACAAACACAAGTTTATTTGGGATTAGCAGAGAATTGTATTTCAGTGTTTGCAACCCTGGAAATACATGTACAGGTTTCCCCTTGGCAAGGAAAGGAGAACAGTTTCACAAAGAGGAAAAGGAAGTTGGGTGGCTTTTCTGAACAGTGTGTCCATGGCTTTTCATTGGCTGAGTCGGTACCAGTAAAGAAGAGTCTTTCTTTTTCCAGTTGGGCTCTGCTATCCTTGCAGGACTTGAGAGCTTCCCCTTCTGATCTTCTAACTCTTTGGGGAGTTTTTGTTTGTTAATTTTTTCCAAGTCAAATAAGGAACAGTGCTGGCTCAAAGCTGAGTTTCAGCCTGCAAAAACTCATTTATTAATACTTCTGGCTTACCCTTGGTCTTTCTTGATTTTTACTAAGGGCCAGATGTATTTTGTGGGGCCCTTCACTCTGGATTGTCCTTAATCCTAAATTTTGTTTCAGAAGACTTCAGAAAACCTCTGCTTTCGGAAGTTTCATATGCTTACCTTTCTGCCTTTGTACCCTGTGGGTTTTCTGTAATCAGTGTGTTTCTTGAGGAGAAAGGTGACCGTGCCACAGAGATCCTCCAAGCCTCTACCAGCTATCTGGAGTGCTGGAAGACTGCTAGTTTCACTCTCCCCTTGAGCAGCCTTTTCCTGCAATTTTGGTACTGGAAGCTTAGTTTCTTGTCCATGCTAAAAATTGGGAAATATCTCCAGGGTAAAAATCAACTATAAAAGTCAGTTAGCATATTTGAATTTTAAATTTTTCTTTCCCCCTGTATAGAATCTTAGCTTTGTAGTTTTCATTGCTCCCTCAGCTCTCTACTGTCTTTAAATATGAGTTCTGTATTTCACTTGACCTTTTTTAGTTTTTCTGTGTGGGCAGTAAATGGCCACCAGCTATTCTATGCAAAGTGGAAATCAACATTTCCAAACAGAAATTTGAGAGCTATATACATGTTTTTCAGTAATAGAATGGTTAAATGAAGCAGGGTTGATCTATATTCTGGAAGATAGTTCATTAGGTTAAAAGATGAGATAAATGTTTGTACTAACATGTAAAAATCTTAAAAAAAAATAGAGATGTGAACAAAGCAATATGAAAATAATACATTAAGTGTGTAACTAATTATGATTTGCAAATATAATACCCTATATTTCTAAAAGTATTTAAGTACCCATAGAAAGCAATTATAACAAGATTTATAAAAATACACTGTAGGCTAATAGCTGTGCTTTCTTCTTTCCTGAATAGAGGACTTATCAGTAGTGTTTCTATTTTTAAATAAAGTATAATGGAGAGATTATTGTAAAAACTTTAGGAGGAGAAGACACCATTCTCTGAAATGATAAAATATAGTCAGTGCATACTTGTTTATGTGACTAAGTTCTTTATAGTTTCAGAGATTTGTCCCCATACTCTCCTGAAAGCATTAATTAACATAATAGGAATTTCCAGATATGACAAAAGTTGAAGTCTTCCAAAGCATTTTAGAAGAATGTACACAAAGAAGTAGGATAGAGAAAGTTAGATGGGATCTTAATTTCAAATTCTGCATAGGATCTATGATTTCCTAGATAGACTGTGTTTAGCAATCAGAAGTGTGTATATGTGTGTGTTTATATACATACATATAAATTTCTACTGCAAAGAAAAAGACACAAACAGAGATTGAGAAAGAAAAAGAGGGAAGAAATCAAAACACAAAATACCTAGATAAAACATGGTGAAATGTATAATTTAGAATTATAGCACCCTAACCATCTTCCTAAAAATGTGCATGGTATAGTAAACAGACCCAATACAAAGCTAAATTTATAACTTTCTTTAGTAAAAGCTAGAGAGACTCAACTGACTAAACAGTGCTATTCTTCATTGTGAAAGAACAGTTTTTAATTATTTAGCATAACTGCTGCAGTAATACAACTCATTGTTTTTACAAATATGTAAACTAAAAATGAATTATTTTTATAATTTCATGTTAAGATTATAATACAAAGGTTAATATGAAACACTGATTTCATATACATGACACATTGTAAAAGTTGAAATGAATTTTCAGACTGATTTCAATGTCATTTTTGAAGTCTTTGAAATTGGCACTAAAATATTAGTAAAATCATCATCATTTCTTTTAGACGTTGTCAGGTTTGCCATGTAAAAATCTTGGTTTCTAGATAACAGTTTGGACTATTCTGGTTTTTCTGGTGGTATTGTCTGGCAGTTACTGAAAATCTTTATAATCTCAAATAAATATAAGTGTATCATCAGCCTTTCTTTCCTTAAGACATTTCCCTTAAGGCAATAAACCTGTTAGTAAAATATGATTTTAAAGCATTATTTTTAGCTTTACATTTTAATCTGACCCAAGGGGTATGTTGACATGGCCTATTAAATGTCATTTCTCTTCTTCATCTATGCCAGTTCATTTTTGCTAAAATATTTCTTTAAGCAGAGACTTCCTATGAGATTGTCATTTTGAGGTTGTGGAATTTAAACTTTTCTATAAATCAACATAACAAGTTGTCAGCTTGTCAAAACTTTGTCTTATCTTTCATATGCTTTAGAAACAGTTTTAGATAAAGCTTTTTTTCTGGCTGTGATGGCTTTCTGATGTATTAGAATCAGCATTGCACATCTTTTGCTCATAACTGTGTGAATTGATCCAGGTACACTTTCTTTTTCTCCCCATGAAGCAGAAAAACATCAGTTCTAAGGAATTGTACCTTATTTTTCACATGGACAGCTCTGAGATTGTGGGATTTACTCTTGGTATACAAATGAAAATTTTAGTTTAGGCACCCATGCCCACATGGCAGAAATACAAACACTTTCAGGGTGGTGATGATTACTGCTTCTACCGCTCAATTTGTGGTAGAATGAATAGAAGCATCATTAGATCAGTGGCCTGCAACTATTCTGGTGATTATTTGAGTACACAGGTGACACTTTTACGTTCCTTTACATAGAACGTAATGGAAATCCCCCAAGTTATAATTCGTTTAACCTCCAGTGAATGTTCTTTATCCTATGTGCTATAAGGAAATGTTTACTCTTTATAATTGTTATTAGAAAATTGGTCTCAGCAGAAACTGGGGCTCTTTTTCTTGGTGTCACAGGCCATCCAGGTTCCCCAGAGCCTCCTTTTTAGAGAGGGCAAAGGAGGAGATGATGGTTTTTATTCAGAACAGCTTGGGAGAAATGGTTTTAATTGGAAGTGAAAATGAAAGTCACATAGTCATATCCAACTCTACAACCCCATGGGCTATTCAGTCCATGAAATTCTCCAGGCCAAAATACTGGAGTGAATAGCTGTTCCCTTCTGCAAGGGATCTTCCCAACCCAAGGACTGAACCCAGGTCTCCCGCATTACAGGCAGATTCTTTACCAGCTGAGTCTCCAGGGAAGAAGCCTTTTAGTTGGAAAGGCCTGCAGTAACTTTAGTCTGGACACTTCTGAGGTTAAGAAAGATTAGATCAATTATAGAAAATAAGAGGCTGAATTTTTCCATTTTTTATGTCCATCTCCGTAAACATATCTTCTTTTATCTTATTAATGCATCACTGAACCTACAAACCTTTTGATCACAAAGAAACTTAGTTTCCTTATCAGGGATAGAAAGGCAGTTTTGCAGGTTTCCTGCATGTGTCTGCACAGAGTTGGACTCAGACACACTGTTCTATCTCCAAAATTGTGGAGTACCAGCCTTCTTAAGATCATAGGACTCTTAGGGTTATACTGCCTGTCTATGGCCAAAACTTCCATTTGCTGGGTCCCTTGAACACTTACCCTTCTGCTAGTCCATTCAAACACTTGTCATCCATTTGCATACTTTTTGGCTACCTTGAGGGGGCTAAATTATATTGTTATTGACATTCTTTTTCTCTGCCTTCCCTTCTTTTTTGCCTCCCTCCTGTCCTTCCTTCCTCCCTCTCTCCTTTCCTTCCTTCCTCTCTCTTTTCCTTCCTTCCTTCTTTCCTCGCTTTCTTTTTACAACAAGCTAAGTTTTAAAGTTTGCAAGCATTTTTTACTGCTTCTGTCTTTCCACTGAACAAGTCTATAAATATGCCCAGAATTTTCAAAGGAGAAAATGCAGATTACATTTTCAATGGATACAAACGAGTAAGAATAATCAAAACAGAAGCACAAAAATATCAGAATATTCAATTCTCTAAGAATATTCAAGGTTAGTAAAAACTGGTTTTATAAAATCAAATTTCTGAAAATCTTCAGATATAAGATGTTGGGAAAGAATTGTGAAAACTGGTGAAATTTCCAATTCCATCGAACAGAATTACTTCTTCAACTTACTCATTTTGATGTAACATTATTCTAATTATGACTTATACATTTCCTATTAGTGCTATTTTATTTACAGATTTCAATAAGTCTTTGTACTGCCAAAATTAATGTTAGAGTAATCTGAGAAACATGAATATGTGTTACACCAGGTCCAAGAATCATAAGTGTATTTTAAGCAACCCAGAAAATAATTTGGAACAAATGAAAAGTGAGCTTCTATTTCTGGGTATTTTGTTACAATTTTTAGACTGAGTGTGGCAATACCCAATTTCTCTTATCTTTACTTAAAATTGATTCAGAGTAGACTTTTAATGAGAGATAATAGTAAAGATAGCTTTAATTCTTCCAAATTTCTTTTACCTTAAAAAAAACAATTTAGTAACTTTGGTTTAAATTCTTATGAGTGTATAGACATACATTAAAAAATAAAGTTAAGGGAATATATAAAATTTACCCAAAGATTAGAGGCAGTCCTTAATTATGTTATTAGAGTGCATTTAAGGGGATATTATTACCCTTGTATAGTTGAGTATATCCTAGAAACATGTGTAACTGTTGTTGAACACTTGTTTGTTTTGAACACATCTATAAGAAATTCCAATGTTAGCTGGATTCTTATGTAAACTATAGTAATATCTCTTATTCTTTTATCCATCATAGCACTCATGCAGTAAATTAGCAGAGGAAGTTTTAAAATATACTGATTACCAGGCTGCATCTTCAGACCAATTAAATTAAAATATGATGATTAGTACCCAGACAGTGATCATTTTTCAAAGCTTTCTAAAGCCTTTTGTCAACTTAATGTAAATTTGATAATAGAATGAATTTTACTTCAGTTAAGATAGTAATATCTGATGACTAAGCACAAATATTTATCCAGAGAATTCTGAGCACTGCTTCCTCCTTCTGTGTTGGCATAAAGTTTGAAATATAAAATATACTCTGCTGGAAACTGCAGTGTAAAGTTATGCATTAAGTGTTGTTCATTTTCACCAGCTTTTCAAGCTATGGCACTACATTTGATCTCTCATATTTTTATGAAATTTACAAGATTATATGAAATCTCTGGGGCTACTGTTTGTGATCAAAATAATTTTATTCAGTAAACAAAGTAGTTTGAACCAAGAAAATTCTGTTAAATATGAAAATATTTAATTTTCCTATAAACCTGTAAAGTTTATTACATGTAATTAAAAAGAAATATGATATGCAGTAAAATCATATGCATATCTACTGTGATATATTAGGAAAATATAAAACTTTCTTAAAATGGATTATAATCTGTTAGCAGATTTATGTACATTTCTTGGTATAGGAAAATTAAAATTGTTGCCAAATATCCAGCATTTGATATGAAATTTAATGGATGGTATAACACTGTGAGAAACGTATACAATTTTGCTATGAAGATTTTTAGAAAAGAAATACACATCAATTGTGCTGCGATTCATGAGGTCGCAAAGAGTCGGAGATGACTGAGTGACTGAACTGAACTGAACTGAACTGAATAAGTTGCTATATATAAGTAAGTTGCTATATGAGAATAAGAGTGCTAAATTCCTGGGACAAAAGCCTCTTGATGAAGGTGAATGAGGAGGGTGAAAAAGCTGACTAGAAACTCAACATTCAAAAAACTAAGATCATGGCATTTAGCAATGATCCAACATTACTGAATCATCGAAAAAGCAAGAGAGTTCCAGAAAAAAAATCTATTTCTGCTTTATTGACTATGTCAAAGCCTTTAACTGTGTGCATCACAATAAACTGGAAAATTCTTCAAGAGATGGGAGTACCAGACTACCTGACCTGCCTCTTGAGAAACCTGTATGCAGGTCAGGAAGCAACAGTTAGAACTGGACATGGAACAACAGATTGGAAAGGAGTTTTCCAAATAGGAAAAGGAGTACATCAAGGCTGTATATTGTCACCCTNGGAGGATAACATATGGTTCTGAGTCTAAATCTGAGCTTTTAGGAGGAATGGACTTGAAGATAGAGTCTGGGGTAAATGCATAGTACATTAACATAGTTTAAGACAAACATTTCCATAAGAAAAATGTATTGATTATCTCAAGATTTGAGAAAAGTTAAGTTCAGGTGGAACCATGTGTCATTATGGCAACACACTATTTTAATAAAAACCTCTTTTTAAATTTGTATAGAGAAGGGGAAGAAATATATCACTAGTTTGTTTCCTCCTGCCACTTTAGAGAGAGATAAAAAAAAAAGTCCAACGCAGCCTGGATGTGGGAGTTGGACTGTGAAGAAGGCTGAGCGCCAAAGAATTGATGCTTTTGAACTGTGGTGTTGGAGAAGACTCTTGAGAGTCCCTTGGACTGCAAGGAGATCCAACCAGTCCATTCTGAAGGAGATCAACCCTGGGATTTCTTTGGAAGGAATGATGCTAAAGCTGAAACTCCAGTACTTTGGCTACCTCATGCGAAGAGTTGACTCATTGGGAAAGACTCTGATGCTGGGAGGGATTGGGGGCAGGAGGAGAAGCGGACGACCGAGGATGAGATGGCTGGATGGCATCACGGACTTGATGGATGTGAGTCTGAGTGAACTCCAGGAGCTGGTGATGGACAGGGAGGCCTGGCGTGCTGCGATTCATGGTGTCGCAGAGTCGGACACGACTGAACGACTGAACTGAACTAAGATCTGAAAGCTGAAGGCTCTGAGAAGTGTTTTTTTTTTTTTCTTTTTAACTGGTTTTCTGTTTGAATATGGCAAGATTACTGAGTGTTAAAAAAACGAACAGGCCATGTCGTGTGACTAATTACTGATGTTTTTCACCTCTCTTTTTGTTTCTTTCCCTTCACTTCATTCCAAAATAATTATATAGATATAACACAGAATGGGAATAGAAAATGACAGTCTATCAAAAATAAAAGTAATGAACATTAATTACTCTAAGGTGGGAAGAAAAAAGAAAGTGTCTTAAATGAAACACAAAAATTCTATAGAGCTTCTATCAGAAGGGAGAGGAAAGAACTCAATGCAAATGCTATGTCATGTTGAAAAATATCGTCCTTTTGGGCAAGGTAATCAGTTAAGAACTTTAAATACATATTCAAAACCAATATCAAGTTCAGATTAATTATGTTAATTTGACGTGTAATTCTCTTTGAGAATTATTATTTTCCTGAGGGTAACTATGTAATTACATCTTTGGTTTCTTTCTTGACTANAGATGTGTATAAGAGACAGGTTTAGAACTTTAAATACATATTCAAAACCAATATCAAGTTCAGATTAATTATGTTAATTTGACGTGTAATTCTCTTTGAGAATTATTATTTTCCTGAGGGTAACTATGTAATTACATCTTTGGTTTCTTTCTTGACTAGTTAGCCAGAACACTCATGTAACATTCTTTATCCTAAACTTGATATAATTTGATAATCTTATATTTAATCTGATCTACAGGGTTTTTTTTAATGTGTTAAGATTTTTCTTTGTGTTTATGTGCATTCTATTTGATACTGAGTTTAATTTTCAGATGCCATGTAGCATATGCAGTTTGGGTGTTAATTCTACTTCCGGTGGTGAGTTATAGTTAATATAAGCCAATGGTTCTCAGTTCCAGCTACAAGTTAAAATCACCTGAGGGATCTCTACCCATGACACATATGTGAGCACCACTCAGATGGATAAGGCCTGATTATTGGGATATTGTTTTAAAAGCTCCATAGTTGAGTCAGAAGTGCAGGCAGAGCTGAGAACAGTCAACCTCAAGAAAGTATTACTTTCATCCTCCTCTGACTCAGGCTCTCAAACCTAAGTCCTTAGTGACAGCATTGACCTGACCACAGAGACAGGTCATAGATAGACACATGAGCTGGTTCAAAACATGGAATCAGAGAGGAATTTGCTTTGTATTTTTGTAAGAATTCTTCACTGTAAAGAGAAAGCCATTAAAATATTTGGTCCCTAATGTCTATGAGGGCTTAATGTCATCATGTCTAAGTTTCCTAATGTCTAAGGACTTCCCTGGTGACTCAGATGGTAGAGAATCTGCCTGCAGTGCATGAGACCAGGGTTTTACCCCTTGGCCAGGAAGACCTCTTGGAGAAGGGAATGACAACCCACTCTAGCATTCTTGCCTGGTGAATCCCATGGACAGAGAAGCCTGTCAGGCTTCAGTCCATGGGGTCCAAAGAGTTGGACACAATTGAGCGACTAATGCTTTATTTCTTTCAGTGTCTATGAATATTGTCATTTATTTGGCATAAGGTCCAATACTTCTTCATCTACCTTGCTATCAATATGTGCAGAAATGTAGAGCTGATGAGAAAAGTGCAGGAGAGAGGAGTTAGTCACTGACTTATCTAACTCTAAAATCAGTCTTATGGCTAATGTTTATGTATAGGAAATTAACCAACTGATGTCCTCCCATAAGATTTTGGACCCTCCTGGATTCCATATCTTTACTTCAATAGTTTAGCTATGCATGATGCAGCAATGAATTTGGCCTGTAATGATTTTTCTTGAAGCTTACCATAGATGTATTGTTAATTAATGTATGTATATATGTCAGATCAGTCACTTCATCATTGGTTATGTTTATAGTTTTCTTCGTAAGCATGATTTATTTTCTGTTAAAATTATATTTGGGTTGTTGAGCACATCTTCTCCTGTATATCCTTATGATAGTTGTTCACAGAATTTATCCAAGTGTATTGGAGACAGAAATGGCAAATATTAGAGGCTGAAGTGTTAGAAATGACTATTTTAAAAATCTAACTGCATATCAGTCTTCCCGCAGCATGGAACATCTTGGAGTACTGATAGTTTTACATCTTTGGTAGTGTCTTTACATGTCTTCTTATAGTATAAATTGACAAAGCAATGCATTTTTGCCCACTTTACTGTTTTCCATGTATTCTTCTAGCCAAATGAAATACAGTAGTCAATGGCATGTGCCATTTTTACCGTTTTACATTATGAAACCCCCAAGTAAGTTTGTAGATGTAACACCATTGTGCAGTTTTATGAAGTACTGCATCAAACTATTAGATTTTCATCAAACTTCCCCAACACAGGTGCTGACTAAGTCTGGGGAGAAAGTTACACCAGTGTTGAGTTCTCCACATCAGGGAGGCTGAAGGGGCCATAGGTAGTCTATTGCAGTCTATTATGGCAGTGCAGAATTGTGGGGTTAAAGTTAAAAGGTCATGCAGTTCTTTTTTTTATGGGAACTTCTGATTTTAAATATCCATTAAACCAGTCAACAAAGAAACACACACCATGTGGGCCAAACACATCTGGCTCGCTGGCTAGCTGTATGTATGCTTGGGAGTGACTATAGTCATCAGTCTGAACTAGGGCTAGGAATCTTCTGTATCCTTTCCCAGCTCTTGCTTGCTGTAGCCTTTCTCTCCTAAGACACTAGTGACCTGGGTCCACCTTTGTACATCATTATTTTTTTGAAGTTACCAAGTAAGAACTTGGTGGTAAAGAGCTACCAAAAAACGTATTTATCTGCTTTCTTACGTATGAGTATTCTACATTTTCTTTCACACCTTTCAGCTCTGTTGGTCACCCACATTAGAGCAATGGATTAATTTCGGATTTAGTGTTTGGTGTTGTTTTTAAGCCTTTCTCATAAATCTTTGTAATTATTTTTGAAGCTGCCTAGGGCCTGCTGGCTATTAATTATATTCTACTGAAAACTGAAAATTCTATCATAGAGCCCTTTCACTATTATAGATGCATAAATTTATGGTGTATGTGCATGTGTCTATGTACATTTTAGGATAAATTAAATAACACAGTAGGTATAAAATAAACTAGGAAAATAACTGAACCTCCTAGCAGAGTTGATAACAAAGTCTTACTTTATCAACAAAACATTCCTATGTTCCAAATTTGAGTGAAGTATAAGGTATTTCTTGCTGGGAAAGTCAGTCACACGTGAGGTTCAAAATTGATGACCACTGAAGGTGTGAGTTCTTTCCACCAGAAAAGGGAGTTGTTAGCAGCTCCTACTCTATTATTCTGTGGCCTGGCAGATTAGTAGAAGAGAATTAAAACAGTCAACAATTACCTTCAGAAACCATGCACACTGCTTTGGCAGGGGTAGAGAATGCAGTTGGCAGATTTTCTGGAGGACAGAACCTCAAAGGCCTTTTCTGATATTTTCCAGTTTTTTAGGACTGCTCTGTTACTTAGCAGTCCCTACCACTGTTTCATACCCAGTTTTGGCAGAAAAAAATCTGCCATTAAGTAAAGCCTTGGATCTAGCAATAATTTTCCAAATGTTCAATTTCTTTGGATAAAATGGCAAAGGACATTTCTTATAACTCAGTAAAAATTAGTTTCAGTGAAGTCCTAATTTCATTTATTTTTAAAAGCTGTTTTTTTTAAAAAAATAAAAGCACTATAAAAGAATTTACAATGAAAAATGAGTATAATTTTCACCCTAGATTCTGACCTCCCTTCCCAGTGCATTTGATTTTTAAGAGCTATTCTACACACACACACACACACACACACACACACACACACACACACACACGTGGTGAATTGTTTTTCTTGTGGTTATTGAATTTTCAATAAACTAAAAATAAGCTGAAATAAAGTATATTTAGTTTATGAAGAGATATACTATAATTTCTATGCTAGATTACCAGTCTAGCAACTATCCATTGCAATCTCCAACCTTCAGGGTATGTAAAAGCAAACTAGACTTTGATAGGTGTTAAAGAAAGGCTGTATGGCAGGATGAAGAGATTTGAGTCTCATGTGGCCTAATACCTCTTTTCTCTGTTCCCCACATTGGAAGCAAGGTAAAAGGAGCCTACTTTTCCCAGCCTAAGCCAAATGTGTCTCTCTAGGACCCCTCGTAATTCCTAGGGAGAATCTATAAGAAGAGGAGGGCAGTATTTAACTCCTCTACCTGGGACCCGAGTCAGCAATGGCACCAATGTTAAGTTTGGTGGGAATGTTGATGGAACTCACAAGCATGGACACAGAAACCTGCTTCTTCCTCAAAGCATCCTCAAGACAGAGTAAGGAGAGAAGGCAGACCTGCATTACTACCATGTGGTGTGGGAAAAGGTCTTGATAAACTTCTCCCAAAATGTCAGCTAAGGATGATGGTGAGAGGACTCTAATAATGGAAGGCTTTCTGGGGACCTCAGTAGCAGGCAGCAAATAATCTCTGATATGGGCCTCTCCTGCCATGGGAACTCACCTGAAGCAAGGGAGGTCCACATCAAGGACTGTGTATTATGGAGGTTTTCTTGGAAGAGCTGTATCCACCGTACATTACATCTAGCACTTGATTGCCTTCTCTCCTGACAGTAGGTATGGCCAGATTACATCAGTCACATAAAAGATTTCAGCCTCCTTTCTTGAAACCTGACCTCTGATGGTGTGGAACCATCAGAAGCAGAATGAGAGGGGTATAGAATGAGGAGGATGTAATAGACCAACTACGGGGACAGTGGAAAAAGATGCAGCATCCCATCCCCAGCACATGACTCCAGTCAGAGCCAACCCCTGAGATGGGGAATGGAGAAGTGTTGCATTAGATGTGGTTTGAGTTTAGAATAGACTAGATTTTATAGTGGGCTTCCCTGGTGGCTCAGAGGTTAAAGCATCTGCCTGCAATGTGGGAGATCTGGGTTCGATCCCTGGGTTGGGAAGATCTTAGTGGAGAAGGCAATGGCAACCCACTACAGTACTCTTGCCTGGAAAATCCCATGGATGGAGGAGCCTGGCAGGCTGCAGTCCATGGGGTTGCAAAGAGTCGGACATGACTGAGCGACTTCCCTTTCACTTTTCACTTTCATGCACTGGAGAAGGAAATGGCAACCCATTCTTGCCTGGAGAATCCCAGGGACGGGGGAGCCTGGTGGGCTGCCGTCTGTGGTGTTGCACAGAGTCAGNGGGAAAAGGTCTTGATAAACTTCTCCCAAAATGTCAGCTAAGGATGATGGTGAGAGGACTCTAATAATGGAAGGCTTTCTGGGGACCTCAGTAGCAGGCAGCAAATAATCTCTGATATGGGCCTCTCCTGCCATGGGAACTCACCTGAAGCAAGGGAGGTCCACATCAAGGACTGTGTATTATGGAGGTTTTCTTGGAAGAGCTGTATCCACCGTACATTACATCTAGCACTTGATTGCCTTCTCTCCTGACAGTAGGTATGGCCAGATTACATCAGTCACATAAAAGATTTCAGCCTCCTTTCTTGAAACCTGACCTCTGATGGTGTGGAACCATCAGAAGCAGAATGAGAGGGGTATAGAATGAGGAGGATGTAATAGACCAACTACGGGGACAGTGGAAAAAGATGCAGCATCCCATCCCCAGCACATGACTCCAGTCAGAGCCAACTCCTGAGATGGGGAATGGAGAAGTGTTGCATTAGATGTGATTTGAGTTTAGAATAGACTAGATTTTATAGTGGGCTTCCCTGGTGGCTCAGAGGTTAAAGCATCTGCCTGCAATGTGGGAGATCTGGGTTCGATCCCTGGGTTGGGAAGATCTTAGTGGAGAAGGCAATGGCAACCCACTACAGTACTCTTGCCTGGAAAATCCCATGGATGGAGGAGCCTGGCAGGCTGCAGTCCATGGGGTTGCAAAGAGTCGGACATGACTGAGCGACTTCCCTTTCACTTTTCACTTTCATGCACTGGAGAAGGAAATGGCAACCCATTCTTGCCTGGAGAATCCCAGGGATGGGGGAGCCTGGTGGGCTGCCATCTGTGGTGTTGCACAGAGTCAGACACGACTGAAGCAACTTAGCAGCAGCAACAGCAGCAGATTTTATAGTATCTTTAAAATGAGTCATTAGTTTTTTTTTTTTAAAGACTATTAAAAATTACAAGTGATTCAAAAGCTATGAGGTGATGGGAAAAGGCACCATGAAGACAGAAATATAAAGTGGATTCCTGTTTTCCTCGAAGTTAAGCTCTCAATAAGTCATCTATACATATAGAAAAGGTATCTCTGTATTCTTTTTAAGGCATAAATATGAAATACTACCCGTGATGCTCCATGCTTTTATTTCCTCTTTAATGTATTTTGCACGTCTCTTAAGTGAGCATACCCTTTCAGTTAGAGTCTTGCTAGCTGCTGCAACAGATGAGTTCTGAAGTCTTAGTAGCTCAGTTCATTAGAAGTTTCTCTTGCTCACATGATCAGCAACAATCTTTCCTCCTTGATGCTTTCTCTAGCTGCTTTGCATCTTGAACACCTGACTTTCAAGGTACCTATTTCCTCTGCATTAAACAAAGAGCATAGAGGTAGAATGTGGGAGATTTTTGTGGACTAGCACCAGAAAGACATGTACCATGTTTATCCATATCCCACTGACCTCTGTACATGGCCACATCTGTCTGCCACGATAGCTCATATATAGAGCCTAGTTCTGTGAGCAGTATGAGAATAAACTGTTTACCTGACAGCTTGCTAAGCAATAACTAGTAAGCTAGTATATCTACACTTAACTTCAAAACAGCTCCAGACTACTCCATTTTTTTTTTTTTTTACTGTTCCATAATTTATGTAATGTTATCTGGTCTTTTTCTCTTTCAAACAGTACTGCAAAGAGCATTCTTATTCATGAATTTGGACATACGTGCATACACCTTAAGTTCTTAGAAGGGAAATTGCTATTTGAAAGTCGAAAAATTTTATTTGTTTCCTTCCAAAGAAAGTTTTACCAATTACATGATGATAAATAACTTATGGGAGAAGACAATGGCAACCCACTCCAGTACTGTTGCCTGGAGAATCCCAGGGATGGTGGAGCCTGGTGGGCTGCCATCTATGGGGTCACACAGAGTTGGACCTGACTGAAGCGACTTAGCAGCAGCAGCAAATAATTTATGAGGTTATCTATCCTGCCTATCTCCCACCCCACTTAAGTGGAATTAGTTCTCTATTGTTATTTCTTTCAATTAATACACATTTTACTTGCATTAATTAGTTGTAATTATTCCTGAGTGCTATTGTAAATATATCCTTTGTGGCTAGTTTTCTCCTAGTAAAGTCAGAGGTAGCAGAATTATAATTGGTTATTTAACCAATTCTGTGGCTTTGGAGGAGGAATCACTTTGTATCACATGGGCTTATTTGGAAAACTGGGATATTAGATATGATTTTTTACAAAGATCCTTAAGTTCATATAATTCAACCAATATCTACAAAATAAAGCATTACAAGCAACTCTAGGTCAGAAACATGCTAACAATGATTTCTTAATGAAGTAAGACATATCACTAGAAATAATACTAGAAGCATTTAATTAAGAGGCAAGATGCTTACCTGAACATTGGTGTGATGCCGTTTAGTGTACTACTTCATAATCCTGCAAAAACAGGTGCTGCTGTAATACACAGCATCTGTGTCTCTAATTAATTTTAAATATTTTTAAAATTAAGTAAATGAAAAAAAAATGAAGTTTCCAGCTTTTATATCATCTGCTTTTATGCTATTTTGTTAAATAATCTTCTGAATANGTGGGGAGGGAGGTGGGAGGGGGCTTCGGCATGGGGAGATCGTGTACACCTGTGGATGATTCATGTCAATGTATGGCAACACCAACACAGTACTGTAAAGTAGAATAAAGTATTAAAAGGGAAAAAAAAAATCAGGAGTCCCCTCTGCTTGAATCTGAGTTGAACGGGATCATTTTAGGGAAATAGATTTGTCTTTCAAGTGTTTTGGGGTCAGAAAGAGTTGATAATTCTGCAGCAGGAAGGATATTGGTTCTCAATACAGGGATGTGAATTCTAGTCTGGATTTTCCTACTAGTTGCTTATGCAAAATTGGGCAAGGCACTTAACCTCTCTGTGCCTCAATATATTTTTTCTTTTTTTCATCTGATTAATTGAGGAGGTAGTCTACATATCTCTAAGATACCTCTCAGCAAAAATATTCTCTGAACCTGGAAATTTCAAGAGAAAGAGTACCAATATCAACTAGCCATGTATTAGAATCTTACTCCTTTAGAAATTGTCTTTCCCCTTCTTATGTATATTTTTCTTTCATAGAGCAAATGTTTTTCCTTCTTATGAAATTCTGATTTCAGCAATACTGACTAACCTTGCAAACTGAAGCCCTAGTAACGTCTTTAAAACAGTTTCAAGATAATCCAGTGACAATGGAATATGGCTGTGAAATGTGGTTAATGGTATATGAATACACACTATAGATAATGGAATGTCATCAGTTTCCAATTAGTTGACTTCCAAACTCAAGGATTCAGTCATACTGATTTATAATACCATCCTCATATAAAAAGACTTTCATGATCTAGAATTTAATATTCCCTACCTTTATCATTGAATACTAAACACTTGGTTAGCATACTGAATATTGAGAGGAAATAATTTCTTTTCATCTAGGTACTTTTTCCCTTTTATTTATTTAATAATTTATTTTTTATTGGAGTATATTGCTTTATAGTGTTAGTTCCTACCATACCACAAAGTGAATTAGCTCAATGGGGAGGGGATATATGTATACATATAGGTAGTTTTTGTAAATAACTTTGACAAAGACAAGAGTGTAACATTTAGCACGTCTTAACAAGAATGATTCTGTCAGACAACAAACTAAAGGTAGACTTCTGATTTCTAAATTACTTTAAGAGCTGATAGTAAAACAACTCCCTAGAGCCAGGCTTTATCATCAGTTTTGATAAGAGAAACACAATAATTTATTTCTCCATTTCTGTCCCATGTAGCAGGAATCAGATGGCCAAATGCAGTATCAATACAGCAATTATTAAATAAGTGGTTTGGCCTGCTGATTTAATTTTTCTTTATTTCTTTGATTCTTACTTTAAAATATTTTATTATTCTTGCTATAAAATGAAAAAATATTCCATTCCTTTAAGAATTTAAGTTAAAGGAAGACAAGGTTATAAGTGTATAAAGAAGTGTCCTGAGAAAAGGGTATATCAGAGTACCAGGCTAAAAGTTCTTTCGGGAAAAGAGAACTTTTCCCAGGCTGGACTTTCTAGCAATGGGTCTGTTGCTGCATGTCTAACGCTGTTGTTGATTACTGATGTCTGGAGCCAGAGTTTTAGAAATTGCTGACAGTATACATCAAGTATTTTCCCCCTAAGATCATAAAAATGCTGCAAAAATGAGATCAGATAGATATTAAAATCTGGTTTTTATTTTAAAAATTCTGTGTTGTTTATGGAATTCAGGAAATCTATTAGGAACTTTATTTACAGTTGCCTTGTAGAACTGACATTGCTTCGTTGTATGAGGAACCCCTAATCAAAGAGGGAAGTTTGACCTCTGAGCTCCTAGGCCTTTTAGAATTGAGAAGACAAATAGTTCTCTCTGGCTTAATAAACCATGAAGCCACTCCACTCTAAGATGACAGCATCTTCTTCTTTTCAAAGAGTAAATTTATGTGCTTTATTAAAATATATCACATTGTATTAAGAGCTGACTGACATGGAAAGGGATATAGGCATCTGTCTGTCTTCAGAGGAGTCTCTATTTGTCTTTATCTTTTCTGGGCAACCCCCCTTGTTCCCAAGCAGCATCCAGGGAACATTATGAATTACATACACTTTGTGTCTGAAGTTGCATGGGCTTTGATACCGATTGAAGCAGGTATCAGCCAGCATCATGCAGACTTCCTTGAGGTCCTAGCAGTAGACTAAGAGTGCACTGCTTCCGTCTCAGGTCCTTATGAACTTCTTGGTCACTCTGGAAGCATTGTCTTCCCTCGTTAAATGTTCTTATGATGAAGCAGAGATCTGCCTGTGTTGGTAAGCTAGTATTTCAGTTATGGCATCATCAGAAAATTGGGTTTCAGGATTCAGCCAATGAATGGATGAATTTCAGCCTTAAGAAGAAAACATTTTTTTACTACACTGTCTTTTTCTCCAGCTTAGGCTTGATCAGCAACAAAGCTGATATTTTAATCTCTGTTATATACTTTTCACTATTGACTTGTAAGTATTTATAGAATTGGTTTAATTATATAAACTCTACTTGACTTTTTAAAAGGATACATTGAACTTTCCTTTACTAACTATTTCAAGGGAAATGATATCCAACTAATGCAACAAGGTAAAGGGCAAGTAGTTTGGAAAGTGGTTCCAGTGGAAGGCCCTGGAATTGATCATGTTAAGAAATTCATAGAGCTTTACATACATACGTACCTCACACTGGAGCTCTGCCTGGCACATATCACCAGCTGTGTGTGTTTTTCTCTTGGACACTGCTTTTATCAGACTGTATTCTCATATATTCTCTAAATATCATATTCTCTAAATATAGCTGATCTGTGTTATATTGTGTTATGTGCCACTTCCAGTTTCCTTTAGCCACTGATGCCTGTGACAGATGGTATAGGACCTTGGGAGTTATTATAATCTTAAAAACCTATCTAATATCTGAGTATCAAAACCACTCCAGAACCAGAGCATTATCAATTTGTGAAAAATGTCCATCTTTAACCACTGAGATTACATTTGTGACAGATGGCTCTCTTCGGAATCTTGCTGTGCATTTTGTAAAGTACCTTAGTGTGTGCTTAGTCACTTAGTCGTGTCCGAGTCTTGCAACCCCATAGACTGTAGCCTGACAGGCTCCTCTGTCCATGGAATTCTGCAGGCAAAAGTACTGGAGCGGGTTGCCATTTCCTTCTCCAAAAGTAGTTTAGTACAATTCAAGAATTAGCTTCCTACTTCATGGCCAGGTAGTACTTACCATAGCAACAAGATAAGTTTATATGAATGAGTAGTTTTTATTCCATAGCACATCAATAAATGCTTAATTAACTACCCAGTAGCTTTATTGGACATATCCTTCTTGAGATGACTTGATACTATGGCTAATTTTTATAATAGATTTTTGAAATTTTTAATTTATTCATTATTTATACGAATTGATAGTCTTTTTGTAAAAATAGGAGTTACTGGGATTCTGAAGATTGCTGAGTACAAGTATAATAAAGTTTTGGTAAATCTAAAATCATGCTGTACAACTTAGAAACCATAGCTAAATTGGATTCAGACAGCAAAAGGACTTGAATCTCAGCTATTCACACATTTTGTAATCCTGAGAAAGTGAATTAAGCTTTGCAAGTCTCAATTTATTTATGTAAAAATAGGAGTGAAATGTCTGTTTTTCTCTCTGATATCTCTAATGTGGCCAAGTAGAGTTTGGTTCTTTTGTGTTTGGATTGAGAAAGGCGGATACCTACTTCTTCCCCTTCCCTAAAGGAAAAGGATAGAAAACAAAAAGACTGTGTCAAGGCTTTTTAGAAGCCAAATGATATGTGAACTGGAGATTTTGTTGTCTATCATAGGTTTTATTCTTTGTGGCAGTCTGGTGGCAACTGGGCCCTCTGTATGTAGAGGACCATGGTAACTGCAGTGGTAGGGTTAAATGGGGGGCTGAAGACAATCGACAACTGGAGACAGTAAGCTTAGAAAACTGTTCAGAGAAGTTGACAGTGTACGGAAGGAGTAATTAGACAAGTGTATGAACAGGAAGCAGTTCTAGAGAGTGGTTTTCACAGTGATTCTAATTGTTATTCTGGCTAAGGTTGCATTTATGATAAAGAGCCAGAATATTTTCAAATTCTGATAAGAAGATCCAATATAGGTAGAAAGTTTCAAGATCTAGGAATACAAGTAGCATATGATTTCTGACTAAGCATAAACTGTAATAGAAAATTTGTGGAGAAACTGGCCATAATTGAAAAGAGAAGAGAAGTTGACTAAGCTTATAGATATGTGGTCTTTTAAGAAATTTCATGTAAAAAACTTTTGTTGTCTTTCTGAATTAGGAAACAGGCCTCTGCTGAGTCTGGGGTTGAGGAAGCAAAAAAGGTGAAGTTGGAGATAGGAGGAGAATGAAGAAGATTGAAAAGTAGCTAATAAAACTGTGGTTATTTGGGGATTTGGGAAATTGAAATAATCATTTTAGTTCATTTTCATAGTAATAATCCCTGATATGTGTATAGCACTTCATTTATCAATTAATATTTTCACATGCATCATCTCATGAACAAAATTACCAGCTTTTAATTTTTTCCCATCTTTTCTGAGATATAATTGAGAATTAAAATTTCACGTATATATTTAAGATACTCAACATGATGATCTATATCTGTATACACTGTGAAATAATTACTACGATCAAAGTAATTAATACATCACTTCACATACTTATAATATTTTGTGTCTGATAAGAATGCTTAAGATTTACTTGTTAGCACATTTCAAGGACATAATACAGTGTTATTAACCATAATACCCATGCTGTCCATTAGTTCCCTAGAATTTAGGCATCTCTTTTCCCCACTTCCCAACCCTGATAACCCATGGCAGTCACTAACTGGCTGTTTCTTTGAATTTGACTTTTTTCAGATTCCACATAGAAATTTTATAATATTTGTTTTATTCTATCTGGCTTGATTCATTTAGCAAGGTGCCTTATAGTTCATCCATGTTGTTGCAAATAGCAGGATTTCTTATTTATAACTGAATAATAATCCACTGTATGTATGTGTGAAGTGAAGTGAAAGTGCTAGTTGCTCAGTAGTGTCCAACTCTTTGTGACCCCATGGACTGTAGCCTGCCAGGCTCCTCTGTCCATGGAATTCTCCAGATAAGAATACTGGTAGCCATTCCCTTTTCCAGGGAATCTTCCCAACCCAGGGTTCAAACCAGGTCTTCTACATTGCAGATGGCTTCTTTACTGTCAGCCACCAGAGAAGCCTGTGCATATATGTATATGCATAAATAAATATACATATGTATGTCTATGTGTGTGTATATATATATATATATTCATATTTATATGCCAAATTTTCTTTACTCATTCACCAGTTGACATACACTTAGGTTATTTCCATATCTTGACTTTGCAAACAATGCTGCAATAAGCATGGAAATATAGAAATCCCTTTGAGATACTTTTTTTGTTTTCTTTGAATATATACACAGAAATGGGATTTCTGGATCTTATCATAGTTCCGTTTTTAATTTTTTGAGAAACTTTCATATTGTTTTCCACAGCGGGTTGCACCAATTTACATACCCACCAACAAACGTCAAGGGTTCCTTTTTCTCTGCATGCATCCCAACACTTGTTACCTCTTGTCTTTTTGATAATAGCCATCCTAAAAGATAAGAGGTGATATTCATTGTGGCTTTGATTTACATTTCTCTGATGACTAGTCATAGTGAGCACCTTTTCATGTACCTGTTACTTATTCAAATCTACTCTGTGGAAAAAAGTCTATTCAGGTCCTTTGACCCATTTTTAAAAAACAGGCAAAATTTTTTTTTTTTTTTTTTTCCTATTGAGTTCTATGAATTCATTATATATTTTGGATACTTAACCTCTTATCAGAAATACAGTTTGCAAATGTTTTTTTGTATTTCCTAGGTTGCTTTTTCATTTCGTTGTTTTCTTTCTAAAAATCTGTGCAGAGGATTTTTAGTGTGATGTAGTCGCATTTATTTTTGTTTTTGTTGTGCTTCTGTTGTCATTTGAAAAAAAACATTTCCAAGACCAACGTCAAGGAAGTTTTCCCTTATGTTTACTTACAAAAGTGTTATGTTTTCAAGTCTTACCTTCAGCATTTAATTAATTTTGAACTAAATTTTGTGAGTGGCATTAGATAGCCTTTTAATTTTTTTCTGCCCGCTGATACCCAGTTTTCCCTGCATCATGTATTGAAAAGACTACCCTTTTCTTATTGTATGTTCTTGGTGCTCTTTTCAAAGATCCATTGACCGTGTATGTGGGGTTTTATTCTGGGCTCTTGATTCAGCTGAACTATGTGTCTGCTTTTATGGTGGTAGCATACTGTTTTGGTTACTATCGATTTATGATGTAGCTTGAAATCAGGATTGCTTTGGCTCTCAAGGTCTTCTGTTGGTCCATGTGGACTTTCACCCAAGTTAGGTTAGAACTTCATGCAACACATTTTCATATAATGTCCTTTTCTTCTATAGCAGTTAATATAGTTATAATTTATAATTATTACTAAAAATAGTTTTAAGAGATTTTTGTATATGTTTGAGTATAATGACCATACAGTACTCTTGGTCACTAGAGTCTACTACACTACTTAGAGTGTAGTAAATATTTGTTAAATTTGTTATTAAAATAAGCTGTGTAATGAGTGGATAATAATTATTAAAAATTTGAAGTCAGGATGGGTGTTAGTGCATTCCTGTATGGCTCTGTTCAATGGAGTGTAGTTTTCTGTGTTCATCTAGTATTTATCACAAACGAGTTTGTACATAATCAAATACAAAATGTGTGTTATGCTCACATAGTTCCCTAATATATCAATTGTTTGGAACAAATGTGTATTTTCAAAGTAAGTATATGGCAGAACTGACTGTACAGTTTTAACACATGGTTACTGATGTTTGGATTCAGTGGGTAATATTGGGGAGTTTGATGGCAAACAAATTTCTTAGTTAATAACATCAAACATCTGGGTTCTGAAAGTAATATTATTTTTAAAAAGTTTGAGATTGGAGTATAATGGGTTGTCACTAGAAAGGAAGGAAAAAAGGCTCACAGAAGAGCTAATAGGAGTGAAGGTGGTGGTAAATTATATAAAACGCATATATATGTATATATATATACACAAGACACACCACGTTGATGAAAATTTAGATACTTTATAATGTGTTGCTATGAAAATTAGTGGTATTATGAATGTACAAATATTCTGCATATAGGCAAATATGCATATATAATAAATTCTGAAAGCTGAAAATCTGGGTCAAAATACATGTTACAGCTTTGATATATAAAGCTAAATTACATTACATTAAATTTGTTCTGTCTGTACTCATTTATGTTTCTACCATCACTGGGAAAAATTGTATCTGTTGAACACAGAAACGCAAATGTCTAGGTGGCAAGACCAAATCATCTGAAATAACATTTTCTGGGGCTACAGGTACTCGGTTGCCCATCAAACTCTGAGCTAGCCATCAAATTCTGATACAGGCGTCCAGCCATGTGGTTTTTAAGCAACACTATTGGAGAAGTGCCAGCCCTGAAACAGCCACATTCAAGGCCTTGTTCCCAAGCCCTGTGTGACAGCAGCAGCAGGGAGTGCCAGAGCTTGTCCTCCATCCCTTTTCCTGCTCCTTCAGCAGTTTTTGATTGGGGCCCTTCTGCTTGCATGATTAGAGGTCTGGGGTTTGAAACTCGTGGTTGCAGCTCTAACAGGACCTTTGTTCTGAGTTGCCATCTCAGCTTGACTAGGATTGTTTGCCTCCAGCATTTGGAAAGAGCTGGTTTCCGTGTAATTTTGCAGAAGGCCAGCCTGCAGGAAGTTGGCTGGGCCATGTTAACCCTTACCTCTTGGTCTCTCTCCTCAGAGCCTCACCCACACTCTCTGTTGACCTGCGGTACTCACAAATGCTGAGGCTTTCTCCCCTCCGCCCTAGACATAGCCCCAAAAGGTGGCCCTCTGACTGCATCTACCTGACCCCTCTCTAGTGAGTAATTTAGATAGCAGTTTGGCTAATTCAAGAACAAAGTTAATTTTGTAATGGTAGAGGCTTGCTTCTCCAAGATTAGACTTTCCACATCACTCATAATCCAAAGGCGCATATTTTTTCAACTTCATTTTGTACCATATAAGCTAATAGAAGAACTGACATCTATCATCAATTGTTCATTTTTTTTTCTAAACAATTATATAGAGTTGATGGAATTGGTATCCTGTCTACATGGATTTGTATGGAATTTTATGGAGACAGCTCAAGGATTAAAGGAAGGAAAAATTCAAATGAATTTTTGATCTTTGATTCATAGATCAAGACCCTCCAGATTGTATTAAGTTTTAAAGGAGGCCTATCTTCATTAAATGGGACAAAAATGATAAATTAAATAATTGAATTTGATGGAGAGAACATAATAGAGTTATTTCCCTCTTTCTCACCTTATGTTTGGAAGTTTCTGCAAGATGCAGAAACTGAAATCTTAACTCCTCTTTGTTGAGGTCCAGAATTTCTGGACACATTCTGTAACCACTGGATGAAGAAATGTAGGGAGATTGCAGGATGGCATAACCATATCTTCCTTCTCTCCCACATCTCTTATGGAATGCAGGTTGGGTTTCCCATGATTCTAGATCAAGCAAAAGAAGGAGGTACAAGAATTTTCTTTTTGAATTTCTCAAGAAGTTGAGCTGCCATGTGAAAGACCTACCTTAGTGGACTCCAAGAAAATATTTACAGGTTGAGGGAAGGAATCAGCTCTATCTCGGAAGACATTCGTAATTAAGTGACTGAGGAAGAAACATCAAATGGGGTCCTTGAAGACCATCCACTGACACAATGAGAGAACTGAAACAGAAGCTCATCAGGTCAAGAGACACAGGACCTGTTAGTGTGTGGCCAAGGGGGTGATCTTGGTAATAAGATCTTTTATATACAAATATCAGAGTTTTGGAGTAGGAAATGGCAACTCATTCCAATATTCTTGCCTGGAAAATTCCATGGACAGAGGAGCCTGGAGGGCTGTAGTCCAGGAGGTTGCAAAGAGTCGGATACAGCTGAGTGACTGAGCATACATCAGTGCTTTTTAACCCTGCATTGCGAATCACAGACCATAGAAAATAGACGTCAATACATTTTTAAACCAGTAAACTAAACTTGTATAAACATTGTGATTAAAACAGTTGCTCCACATAGATGACACTATTTTGAAGTTAAATAATGTTAAATAATTTCTTTTCTTAATTTAACTTTGAAGTAGTATTAACTTTCATTAAAAGCTATTTCTATTTAGTTGACAAGTGACATGTACATTGCTTTCATTTTATAACAAAGCTATGAGTTAAGATATTAATATATTTAAATAAGCCAGAGATAAAACATCTGTTTATTAGTTTTTATATTGGCTTCTGGTTTATAAATTTACTTCTTAGAATTTTGGCTATAGAAGGCCAAGTTCCTATTTCAGTATAGAAATAAAAATGTCCTGAGATATATGAATGTAAAAATTTTAGATTTTTAAGTAAGTGGCTTTTAAAAATTTATTTGTTTTAATTGGCAGCTAATTACTTTAAAATATTGAAGTAGGTTTTGCCATACATTTATATGACTCGGCCATGAGTGTACCTGTGTCTCCTATCCTAAACCCCTCTCCCACACCCCTCCCCATCCCATCCCTCAGGGTTGTCCCAGTGCTCCAGCTTTAAGTAAGTATTTTGACTGGCATAGCTATGAGAGCTTAAGGAAGGAAATGAGTCTAGAATTTCCTTCATTTCATTGAAGGAAATGAATCTAGAACTAGATTTCTCTGCCTTGTTCTCATAAATGTTATCTTTAGTTTGATTCCCATGACTATTTTATAGTACTGTCAGTATGAAATTGTATACATTTGATAACTGGATTTATATATATTTGCATCCTAAAACTGGTTTCTTTCTCTCTGGTGTAGAATAGTCTGGGAGTATTTGCTTAATTGATATAAAGGGTAGATTTATGCTTTTCACAGAATCATTTCTGTCTACCTTGTGACAATTTAAAGAGCATTTCATGATCATTTAAGTCTTCCTCTTTATTCAAACTTCTTTTAATACACAGAGTCTCACAGTAACATGGAAATTTAATGTTTTTAAAAGCCTTTAAATATTTGTTTTAATTTTCTAACAACTTTGAGAATTGGGCCTTTACTCTTGTCATTTACATCTGAAGAAATTAAAGCTCAGAGATCTTAAGGGACTTGCCAAGAACTGCAAGGTAAGTAAGTAGCAAAGGCTGAGCCAGGATTCTGAAAAAAAATGTATGTTTCTGCAAAGATTCTTAATCATGGCATTTAGTCTCTTACATGCTGGTTGTACCTTATAAGAAGTTTTATGAACTTATATACAGAACAGAAATAGAGTCCCAGACATAGAAAACACACTTATGATTACCAAAGGGGAAAGAAGGAAAGAGAGAGAAACTAGACTGGAATTAACATATGCTGTTGTTCAGTTGCCCAGTCATGTCCCACTCTTTATGAGCCCATGGATGCCAGGCCAGCACACCAGGCCTCTCTGTCCCTTGCTGCTGCTGCTGCTGCTAAGTCACTTCAGTCGTGTCCAATTCTGTGCGACCCCATAGATGGCAGCCCACCAGTCTCCCCTGTCCCTGGGATTCTCCAGGCAAGAACACTGGAGTGGGTTGCCATTTCCTTCTCCAATGCATGAAAGTGAAAAGTGAAAGTGAAGTCGCTCAGTTGTGTCTGACCCCCAGCGACCCCATGGACTGCAGCCCACCAGGCTCCTCCGTCCATGGAATTTTCCAGGCAAGAGTACTGGAGTGGGGTGCCATTGCCTTCTCCACTCTGTCCCTTACCATCTCCCAAAGTTTGTCCAAGTTCATGTCCATTGTATTGGTGATGCCATCCAGCCATCTCATCTTCTGACACCCTCTTTTCCTTCTGCTGTCAATCTTTCCCAGCATCCAGGACTTCTCTGATGAGTCAGCTGTTTGCATCAGATGACCAAAATACTGGAGTTTCAACTTCAGCATTAATATATAAACGCTAATATGTATAAAGCAGATAAACAGCAAGGACCTTCTGTATACCACAGGGAACTAATGTATAGCACAGGGAACTGTATTCTATATCTTATAATAATCTATAATGGAAAAGAAACAGAAAAACTATAGTGTATATATATGTATGCATGTATGTATATATACACATGTATAACTACATATATGTGTATATAACCATATATGTAGTTCTATATGTGTATACATACATATATACATACACGTATATGTAACTGAATCCCTTTGCTGTATACCTGAAATTAACACAATGTAAATCAACTGTACTTCAATTAAAAAAAAAACGTTTTCTGTCTCTGAAGTGATTCTTTGGTTTCCCAATGTTTGGAGGAATTTGACTTCAAATTTTGGGTGCATATAGTTGGATTAAACTAGGGAAATTCCTGTCAAGTGTCCTGGGAGACTCTGGTGCTTTCCTAGAGATGATAGTGTCTGAGAGTCATTGTCAGGTGTAACTAACCTGAGTATCTTTTGAAGAGGCGGTTAAAATTGTGTTGGAAGAAATGATCTGAATGATTACTTTAGGATGATTTTTTTGTTTGTTTTAATTTTAGATAATGAAGCAAGTGCCATTGTTGAAGCTCAGTTTTGAAGTATCCACAGGGAATGATGATTGAAATGTTCATTTGAATTATATTTGTTGTAAGACAGTACATTTAAAGTATTCTAAAGAAATTGTCACCATCTGGAGCTTTCAGTATAGCATTTGTCTCTAAATAATTAGACTTTTGTCACGAGCCTCTCGAAAAAGACAACTTTACTTAGGAAGTCTAAGTGGATAGCCTCAGAAAGTCCTGATTTCCAGCCACTCTTGTCTGTCTCTGAAAGCTTGCAGCTTATGAGCCCTCTTACCAGGCTAAAAGTAGGAGACCAGCTTGCTGGAAATACCTGATTGTCAGAACTTTTATTCCTTTGTTCTTTACCTCCTCTGCTGACATCTAGAAACTAAAAATGATGTTGTGAGTATATTAGTCTAACCTTTCAAAAGCCCCTTTAAAGATGAGGAGCTATAAAGTGTGTAAGTTTTGATATGCTCATTTTTGAGTGTGTGAATCATCTTATGGAAGAGAAAAACCTCTGATTTAATGAGCAAGATTCATGACTTTGTCCTTCCAGAAGAAACCCTTATTTAATTCTGGAAAAGGTACATACTGACCTGATCCTGGTACCAAAGAGGATCCTGGCATCCTCACCTTGATATCTGAGCTGACCCCAAGGCCGCTGCAGTCTCACTGGCACAGGGAAGGTTGTGTATGGACTTCAGCCATTTGCTACACAATATCTGTCTATATAGTGTTTAGAGTATAATAGCATGGGCTCAATTCTCCTATGCAAGAATTAGAATTAAATAAGTTTCTTTTAATTGTTTGATAACTCAGTCCATGGAATTCTCCAGGCCAGACTGGAATGGTTAGCCTTTCCCTTCTCCAGGATCTTCCCAACCCAGGGATCAATCCCAGGTCTCCCGTATTGCAGGCAGATTCTTTACAAGCTGAGCCATAGGGGAAGCCCAAGAATACTGGGTGGGTAGCCTATCCTAGTTCCAGCGGATCTTCCCAACCCAGGAATCGAACTGGGGTCTCCTGCATTGCAGGTGGATTCTTTACCAACTGAGCTATCAAGGAAGCCCAGATAACTCACAGTAAGATCCAAAAAAGAAAAATGTGAAAGGTGAGTTAGAGCTGTTCATCTACAAAAAATATTGCAATATTATGATTAAGTTTATAGATCACTTGTTTCAAAAATAAAATTTCTGTTCTCACATCTTTTATGAGATTCAAGCAAACTAACTTTAAGCAAGCCAAATATTTGATTCAGAAATAAACTCAGACATTTTTGTGGGCTTGTATTGGAAAGTCTTATTCAGAACAATAATACCTTTTAAATAAAAAGTTTATAACTAAAACAACAATGACTAAACCTTGGGACTGTGTTAAAATCCTGCTGCTAAGTCACTTCAGTCATGTCTGACTCTGTGTGACCCCATAGACAGCAGCCCACCAGGCTCCCCCATCCCTGGGGTTCTCCAGGCAAGAACATCGAAGTGGGTTGCCATTTCCTTCTCCAATGCATGAAAGTGAAAAGTGAAAGTGAAGTCACTCAGTGTCTGACTCTTGGCGACCCCATGGACTGCAGCCTACCAGGCTCCTCCATCCAAGGGATTTTCCAGGCAAGAGTACTGGAGTGGGGTGCCATTGCCTTCTCCACTCTGTCCCTTACCATCTCCCAAAGTTTGTCCAAGTTCATGTCCATTGTATTGGTGATGCCATCCAGCCATCTCATCTTCTGACACCCTCTTTTCCTTCTGCTGTCAATCTTTCCCAGCATCCAGGACTTCTCTGATGAGTCAGCTGTTTGCATCAGATGACCAAAATACTGGAGTTTCAACTTCAGCATTAATATATAAACACTAATATGTATAAAGCAGATAAACAGCAAGGACCTTCTGTATACCACAGGGAACTAATGTATAGCACAGGGAACTGTATTCTATATCTTATAATAATCTATAATGGAAAAGAAACAGAAAAACTATAGTGTATATATATGTATGCATGTATGTATATATACACATGTATAACTACATATATGTGTATATAACCATATATGTAGTTCTATATGTGTATACATACATATATACATACACGTATATGTAACTGAATCCCTTTGCTGTATACCTGAAATTAACACAATGTAAATCAACTGTACTTCAATTTAAAAAAAAAAGTTTTCTGTCTCTGAAGTGATTCTTTGGTTTCCCAATGTTTGGAGGAATTTGACTTCAAATTTTGGGTGCATATAGTTGGATTAAACTAGGGAAATTCCTGTCAAGTGTCCTGGGAGACTCTGGTGCTTTCCTAGAGATGATAGTGTCTGAGAGTCATTGTCAGGTGTAACTAACCTGAGTATCTTTTGAAGAGGCGGTTAAAATTGTGTTGGAAGAAATGATCTGAATGATTACTTTAGGATGTTTTTTTTGTTTGTTTTAATTTTAGATAATGAAGCAAGTGCCATTGTTGAAGCTCAGTTTTGAAGTATCCACAGGGAATGATGATTGAAATGTTCATTTGAATTATATTTGTTGTAAGACAGTACATTTAAAGTATTCTAAAGAAATTGTCACCATCTGGAGCTTTCAGTATAGCATTTGTCTCTAAATAATTAGACTTTTGTCACGAGCCTCTCGAAAAAGACAACTTTACTTAGGAAGTCTAAGTGGATAGCCTCAGAAAGTCCTGATTTCCAGCCACTCTTGTCTGTCTCTGAAAGCTTGCAGCTTATGAGCCCTCTTACCAGGCTAAAAGTAGGAGACCAGCTTGCTGGAAATACCTGATTGTCAGAACTTTTATTCCTTTGTTCTTTACCTCCTCTGCTGACATCTAGAAACTAAAAATGATGTTGTGAGTATATTAGTCTAACCTTTCAAAAGCCCCTTTAAAGATGAGGAGCTATAAAGTGTGTAAGTTTTGATATGCTCATTTTTGAGTGTGTGAATCATCTTATGGAAGAGAAAAACCTCTGATTTAATGAGCAAGATTCATGACTTTGTCCTTCCAGAAGAAACCCTTATTTAATTCTGGAAAAGGTACATACTGACCTGATCCTGGTACCAAAGAGGATCCTGGCATCCTCACCTTGATATCTGAGCTGACCCCAAGGCCGCTGCAGTCTCACTGGCACAGGGAAGGTTGTGTATGGACTTCAGCCATTTGCTACACAATATCTGTCTATATAGTGTTTAGAGTATAATAGCATGGGCTCAATTCTCCTATGCAAGAATTAGAATTAAATAAGTTTCTTTTAATTGTTTGATAACTCAGTCCATGGAATTCTCCAGGCCAGACTGGAATGGTTAGCCTTTCCCTTCTCCAGGATCTTCCCAACCCAGGGATCAATCCCAGGTCTCCCGTATTGCAGGCAGATTCTTTACAAGCTGAGCCATAGGGGAAGCCCAAGAATACTGGGTGGGTAGCCTATCCTAGTTCCAGCGGATCTTCCCAACCCAGGAATCGAACTGGGGTCTCCTGCATTGCAGGTGGATTCTTTACCAACTGAGCTATCAAGGAAGCCCAGATAACTCACAGTAAGATCCAAAAAAGAAAAATGTGAAAGGTGAGTTAGAGCTGTTCATCTACAAAAAATATTGCAATATTATGATTAAGTTTATAGATCACTTGTTTCAAAAATAAAATTTCTGTTCTCACATCTTTTATGAGATTCAAGCAAACTAACTTTAAGCAAGCCAAATATTTGATTCAGAAATAAACTCAGACATTTTTGTGGGCTTGTATTGGAAAGTCTTATTCAGAACAATAATACCTTTTAAATAAAAAGTTTATAACTAAAACAACAATGACTAAACCTTGGGACTGTGTTAAAATCCTGCTGCTAAGTCACTTCAGTCATGTCTGACTCTGTGTGACCCCATAGACAGCAGCCCACCAGGCTCCCCCATCCCTGGGGTTCTCCAGGCAAGAACATCGAAGTGGGTTGCCATTTCCTTCTCCAATGCATGAAAGTGAAAAGTGAAAGTGAAGTCACTCAGTGTCTGACTCTTGGCGACCCCATGGACTGCAGCCTACCAGGCTCCTCCATCCAAGGGATTTTCCAGGCAAGAGTACTGGAGTGGGGTGCCATTGCCTTCTCCAGTTAAAGTCCTAGTTGTAGTCAAACTCAGTGGGGTTGGTATAGAAAAAATCAGGGCAATTTATCTTGAGCAATTGTGTATCCATTTCAAAGGGAAATATGGAAATGTTATAGAAGTTCCAGTGACTGTCTTTCACTTCCTTGAGAATAAATATCTGAAGAAAGTGTTTATAGTACAAATGCATGGAGGCATTTTATGCTTGCTCCCTTTCAGCACTCCATTGGATTTTGGAGTAAGAAAAGCTGTCACCTACAACTGGTTGAAAAAGTCTGCTTATGTGAGATGACATAGGAAGGAGTAAAATGCAATTTTGACACAATAGTGAAGAACCAGCTGGCTTGGCTTAGCTTTTACTTTCTCTTAAGATGAAAATCAGCATGTTTAAAGGAGTGAGGAAGTGCTAGATGGAAAATAATTCTTTCAAGGTTTTAACTCCAGCTGAAAATTGGTTTTGATTAGCTTATTAAAAGTTTAATACAATTTAAGTAACCCTGAATTTTTCCTTCCAATGGACAACTTAATTCTCTGTCTTCTGGCAGGACCCAGAGTGTTTTCTAATCTATGTCTATTAGAAATAATTTACCTCTAGTCACTTGAATGGAATATTATTTTAGCGCTTTTAAGTGTTCCAACTCTTACGGTCCAAACTTGGCCATCTTGGAAGTAAACGATGGCATTTGTTTGATTCAAATTCTGAAACTAAAGTGACTTACAGAATTTTAAAACCTCACTAACATTTTTGTTTGACTGAAAATATACTGACTACTGGAGCTTCCCTGGTGGTTCAGTGGTAGAGAATCCACCTGCCAGTGCAGAAGACGCAGATTTGATCCCTGGGCTGAGAAGATGCCCTGGAGAAGCAAACAGCAAACCACTCCAGTATTCTCACCTGGGAAATCCCATGGACAGAGGGACAGAGGAGCCTGGTGGGCTACAGTCCATAGGGTCACAGAGAGTCAGACACACCTTAGTGACTAAATAACAGTAGCAAAAGCATACTGATTATTGTTGGAAAAACACATTGTGTGGCTCTCATAGTGCCTGCTAACTTTATTCCTATCTTGGCTTACTGTATTATTTCCAGGTTGGTGGAGATGAGAGTATGATCATTCTTATGCCAGATTATTGTCATACTTAAGGACAGCAAAGAACCTGTGCCCTGTAAAACATTATCTCACCCAGTTTGTACTAAGACTCAGCCAACAGTTTTGACTAAATTGACAATTGCTTCTTGTATGATTGTGTGATTGTATGTTATTGTGTGTGTGTGTGTGTGTGTGTGTGTGTGTGAGAGAGAGAGAGAGAGAGAGAGAGAGAGAGAGAGAGAGAGAGAGAGAGAGAGGGTACAGACACATCTATGATTTCAGGAGTTCACCACAGTTAATTTATTGTTCAGTAATATTAAAGCAAGTTTCTTCTTGCTTCTTTTTCATTTGAGGCACTTTAGAGTATCAGTCCTTTCAATAAGTTGGATGAAGTCAAAGGTGCTGTTGAAATATATCAGGCAACAGATATGGATAGTGATTACATCTGATATCAAACTAAAGCCAAATTGAGTTTACTTTTACAAAATGTAAAAACAAAAAGGATAATGTTGATAATGTCCTTGTGAACTTATGAGATTATTTCTGCTTCCGTATCTCAAGATATTCAGTGTTTGAAATGCTAGATGTCTCCCTTTGTGAGGTTTATCATAAGATACTGCAATGGAATGGAAACTGATTGTTATCTGGAGAAATCGCTCACCATTTCTCACTGTAATGTCACCTTTGGAAAAATCTGAAGAAAGCCAGGAAGTTTTAGTGTAACGTGAAGATTTAATTTTCTGTAAACTAGTATCCAGAAAAGCATGTACAGTTATTTCTTTTGTTCAGCACATACAGAAGTATTTAAGGAACCTATTTTGGCTGCTGTTCAAAGAAGGGTAATTGATAGTATCAGACATATGACAGGTTAGAGAGGACACTTTACCCTTATTATGTAAAAACTGATCTAATTTGATATTTAATCAAAGGGTATAACCATATCATTTTTCTGAGAACAACTTCCTCTCATCCCAATCAAAGGAGTAGGATCAAGTTATACCCATAGTGTTTGATTTCTAAAAACTAGCCAGTCTTTATATGTTAAATTACTTCTTTTTAAAACTCTTCATTAAATTCCTAAACAGTAAACAGTTCTAGAGAAATCTATATTTTAGTGTTTCAATGTTAACATTACTTACTTCCCAGGAAAAGGATTTCTGTGCCCAAATCAAGCATCTATGTTGTGGAGTCTTTTATCTGTTAACATTTATAGTGAATTTTTGTCTTCTTTATTAGGATTTCACCTTTGGTATGACTACACTGATGCCAAATTCTGCTTTCTGGAGTAGAAACAGTGTCCAAAGCTCCAAATGATTTGGGCATAATTAGTCTAAATCATATGCTAGATGAGTGTTGTTAATTTGAATTTTCTTAAATAGCTACTTTATTTAAAATTAAATAAAATTGAATTTAAACTTAAGTGTTTACTAAGGTATTTGTATAAAAATTTCCCAAGAAAAGTCAAAACACATAAGTAGTGATGTCTTATAGATATCAGTAGATAGAGTAGATACAGATCTCTGTGTGTGTTTTGATACTTGAAAATGATGGTGCTTATTACAGTACAGATAACTTCCTACCATAGTGCCTGATTGGTGCTGTTTCCATGGTTTCAGTTCAGTTCAGTTGCTCAGTTGTGTCAGACTCTTTGCGACCCCATGGACTGCGGCACACCAGGCTTCCCTACCCACAGTGTCTCCTGGAGCTTGCTCAAGCTCATGTGTATTCAGTTGGTGATGCCATCCAACTAGCTCATCCTCTGTCATTCTCTCCTGCTTTTAATCTTTCCCAGCCTCGGGGCCTTTTCTAAGGAGTCAGGTTCTTTATATCAGATGTGTTGCTAATTAAAGATAGAGCTTACCTATCACTGGAGTATTTAAAATCTGCCAAGTCCCCATGCCTTTCAATAGTTTAGTTCATAATAAATTTGAAGATATTGATGCAGGATGCCAAAAAAGAATGAATGTACAGATTGTGAATTCCTATATCGTGCATCTGTTGTTACAATGAGCCAGGGCTTGTCTAACCTATTCTTGTATTAGATTATTTTTAAGAAGAGAGGTATTGAAATCTGTGTACTGTGGTAACTGAAAACTGAATTAAACTGTTTCAAACTTTTCTCTGCTCATCTCTTGGTCTAACTCAGAAGTCTATACATTGTTTCAGTGACTCTGGTTTGAGTAGGAACAGAGTTAGGGCCAGAGAAGGGATGGTGTACACTTCCTGGGGAGTCAAAGAGTGCTCCTCCCAAAGACTCACAACTGAACTGGGTCTTGAGGAAGACAATATATTTTTTAGCATTTTTAACGTTTATTTATTTGTAATTGAAGGATAATTGCTTTACAATATTGTTTTGGTTTCTGCCATACATCAAAATGAGTTGCCATAGGTATGCATATGTCCCCTACTTCTTGAACCTCCCTCCCACCTCCTGCCCCATACCACCCCTTTAGGATGTCACAGAGCACCGGTTTGAGCTCCCTGAGTCATGCAGCAAATTCCCACTGGTATCTCTTTTTCATACAGTAGTGTATATGTTTCCATGATACTCTCTCCATTCGTTCCACCCTCTGCTTCCCCCAAGCCCCTGTGTCCACAAGTATGTTCTCTATGGAAGAAGACATAAAGATATTTGACAGGACATTTGACTCTAAGAGATCTATTAAGTATTGCTGCTTTATAGTAGCCAACCATTCATCTTTCTAATTAGATGTTACATCACTGCGTCACTTTCTCATTGTACACCTCCCAATGCAAAAGAACTGCATGTGAAAAATTTCTCTTTTTTAAAGGATCCTGAGAAATTTAGAAATAAATAGGAACTCATACCTAAGGGTAGGTAATATATTTTTAAAATATATCCTTAATCTGACCTTGAGACAAATGCATGGTTCTTGGAGCTCTACCTTAGTTAATTCTATTGTAGCGTAAAGATGATGGTTAAATATCTAGTGTTGCTATGTTTTAAAGCAGTATTCAGTTCAGTGCAGTCATTCAGTCATTCAGACTCTTTGTGATCCCATGGACTGCAGCATGCCAGGCCTCCCTGTCCATCACCAACTCTCAGAGTTTACTCAGACTCATGCCCATTGAATTGGTGATGCCATCCAGTCATTTCATCTTCTGTCGTCCCCTTCTCCTCCTTCCCTCAATCTTTCCCAGCATCAGGGTCTTTTCAAATGAGTCAGCTCTTCACATCAGGCGGCCAAACTATTGGAGTTTCAGTTTCAACATCAGTCCTCCTTCTAGTGAACATTCAGGACTGACTTCCTTTAGGATGGACTGGTTGGATCTCCTTGCAGTACAAGGGACTCTCAAGAGTCTTCAGCACCACAGTTCAAAAGCAGTACTCCATATACTATTTAAAAGCAATGTTTTAAGTGCTTTAATGTCTTCACAACTCTCCTGTTATCTACCCCATTTCACAGATGAGTATACTGAGGCACAGGATGACAGCGACTTGTACAAGGTTGCATAGCACATCAGGAACACACCCTTAACTGTCTTTTTATGATTAAATTCATATCAATTATTCACCACATTTCTTCCAAGGTTATCCAACTAAAAAGCAGTGTTGGTCACTTTCCCTCACTAGTTAAACCTTGCATTGGCAGTTCATGTGGTCCAGGACACCGTTTGTGATTCTTAGAAAGGGATGTAAAACTTTTATAATCAAGCCACCCACTAGCATCATGTCCTGTCAAGTATATTAAAATGGTGGAGGGCCATATAAATGCAGATTTACCATCTTACTGTAAACAACAGAACTGAGTTTCAGAGTTTAGCAGCATTTTTAACAGCCTCTTCTGGTTTCACTTTTTTAAACTGAGAGCCAGTGCCCTCCACTGGCAAATTGTAGAGACTTCCAAATTCACCAAACATGTACTATGTCTACTTCCCCCAAGACTTCATACATTGAAACTTGAAAGTCTCAAAGCTCAGAATGTCTTCTTCTTTGTCTATACATCTTCTTCAAAATTCAGTTCAGATGTGGGTTCTTTGGAGAAGGAGTCTCTGACCTCACCAGACAGAGGTCACCATTCCCTTTTCTTGTCCCTTCTCTGACCTGTGTGCATGCATTATTAAACCTCTACTACAATGTGATGATTTTTCAACTTTTCTGTCTCCCTCACCAAAGAGACAGTTGTGAGGGAAACTTGTCAGAGATACATTTCCTTTGTGGTTCTTTGTAATCATAATCTTCAGATTTTAGTTTCACATTAGCCACATACATTCTCCTCCAGTCTAAACAGGTCTTTATCTTAACCTGATTTGTTCCCTGCAGACTTGACTGGACACTGCTTATATCAGATCTAATATATGTATCTGCAGAGTTTTTAGCCCTTGACGAAAATTATCTAGTGTGTAAATATAAACTAAGTAATAGTAGCAAATTTATAAAGAACTTGCAAATCTAAAACCTTCATATGTCTCAGATCCGTGCTTCTCAAATTGTTACACGCCCCTGATTGGAAAAAAAAAAATACTTCAATGTTCATAGAAGCTTTATTTACAACTGCCAAGTATAGAAGCAATCTGAGTGTCTATCAACAGATAAAGAAGATATAGTATATACACACACAATGGAATATTACTGGGCCAGGAAAAATAATGCACTTTTACCATTTGCAACAACATAGCTGGACTTGGGGAGGCTGCTCTGGTAACTCAGCTGGTAAAAAATCCACATCCAACTACAATATGGGGGACCTGAGTTTGATCCCTGGGTTGAGAAGATCCCCTGGAGGAGGCCATGTATCCCATTCCAGTTTTCTTGCCTGCAAAATCCCCATGAACAAAAGAGCCTGGTGGGCTACCGTCCATGGGTTGCAAAAAGTCAAACATGACTGAAATAACTTAGCATAGCACAGATGGACTTAACATAATGCTAAAGTGAAATAAGTCAGATAGACAAATACTGTATAATATCATTTATATGTAGAATCTAATGAATACAATAAACTAGTAAATATAAGAGAAAAGAAGCAGACTTACAGATATGAAGAAACAATGAGTGGTTATTAGTGGAGGAAGGGAAGGGGCAGAGGGACAATATAGGGGTAGGAGATTAAGAAATCCAAACCATTAGGTTTAAAATAAGCTGCTAGGATGTGTTGTACAACATAGAGAATATAGCAAATATTTTATAATAACTATAAATAGAGTATAAACTTTGAATATTGCAAATCACTATATTGTACACTTGCAACTTATGTAATATTGTACATCAGCTATACTTCAAGAAAAAGTCCTGTCACATGCCACATGTGAAAACTGTGAGATTTTGCATTTCTAACAAGTTCTGAATAATGCCCATGCTGCTGCTCTGCTGGTCAAAGAATAATAAGGTAGTAGTCACTAATATTCCATTAACTTCATTTTTCCATATTAGGAACCTGAAGCAAAGATGCATTATATCTACTACCATAGACAAAGCTTATACATGGCACCACCAGGACTGGACCCAGGTACTAAGGCTCCAGAGTAGGGGCTCTTGACCAGCACTCCACACCTCCTCTTCAACATGGAGCTTTGCCTCCCACATACACTCAACTTTGGCTCTTTCTTTTCCTAGATGCTACGGCACTAATCCTTATGAGTTCAGAAGGTAAAGAAGCGCTGGCTTCTTGCTCTTTGCAAAATGTCCTAATAAAGTTGCTTGGGAATGCATTTGCTTTTCTTAGAAGGAATAGTGAGGCATAGGGGGAGGAGACAAAATTTTATCAATGGTTTCCATATTGTCACACTTAGATTCTTCTTTCATCACATTCACATAAAAAAATTCAAATAGGCCTTGTTTCTACCTCATCTGTAAGAGTTACTAATTGTGATTCACTTACTCTTGGGTCAGATATTTCTATTTAAGAAGATCTGAATTGCTTTTTTACATGGACATTATAAAAACAAACAAAAATGGTAGGTAAAAATTACTTCTGTACACATAATTAAATGAACTATAGTAAGATCACTAAACTTACACACACACAAACACACATATGTGTGTGTGTGTGCTAAGTTGCTCAGTCATGTCCAACTCTTTGCGACCCTGTGGACTCTGGCCTGCCAGGCTCCTCTGTCCATGGGATTCTCCAGGCAAGAATACTGGATGAGTTGCCATACCTTCCTCCAGGGCATCTTGCCAACACAGGGATTGAACCCAGGTCTCCCTCATTGCAAGTGGATTGGTATTTATATATAGCTACAGTATGGTGATTTTATTCTGCTAAATAGTTTGTCAAGCCTCACTAGGGAACTGGAGAAACCTTTCTAACTGGGGAACATCATTAAAAAATACAGATTCCTGGTCTCAAGGCTACTGAACAAAAATTGCTGGGCACGGAGCCCAGGAATCTCTAGATTTAAAATGCTGCCCAGGTGATTCTGGTGATCATCCAAGTTTGACCACCAATATTAGACTACTCTGGCTTCTGGCAGAAAGAGAACAGCTACTTCAATATCTCTAAGCCCATTAATCAAAGAAATGTCTCTAGGGTAATTTCTTCTACCATATCATGTATCACTGTTGACCACAGCTGCCAAGGGCTCTGCCGTATAACCACTTGATTCTCCTTGAGCCTTGGTACATCTGTGCATGACTGTGTGATCTAGACACTTCACACTTGGGAAGCTTATTTGCAGAAATACTGTCTGCTGGAAATCAGACACTGCTATAGAAGGAAAACCAATTGCTAAAACATGCTTGATCAAATCTCTGAGACATTGCGACAAGTGTTAAATAAGTTTTTGAAGATATGCCAAGCAGCAAATGAGAAAACAGTTGCTAGTTTCAGAAATATTTTGCAAGTGTGTGGTAATTCAAATTTAGCAGGGAAGGTAATTTTACTTATTGAACAAAAGTGATTTATAAATAATCCTGGAAAATTAAGCAGCTGGGCTAGCACAGGACTTGCATATTTCATGATTTTTAAGTGATTGCAAAGTTGACTCAAAATAAATCTGAATGATTTAAAGCAATTTTATTAATGTAACCTTACTCAGTTGCTACAAGAACTTCATATTTGCTTTTATTTTGTGTATAAAGTAGATTATCTTTCTATTGAAATATTTTTATATTTCCTATGTGAAAAGAATCACATATCTGATATTTATGTATCTGAGGTCTCTCATTCAACTTAGGAATGTATTTTACATTGAGTTCTGTAGGCCTTCAAATAAACAAATAGCAGATTATTTCGAATGTGGAGAAAACAGAGTTCTAGAAAGTAATTGTTAGGCTTTCCAGCATAGCAGGTGTGTGCATAGTAATACATTTTAACATCATTGACCCTTTGAATTTTAAAACTTGTTCAAAAGAAAAATGTAAAAATATCTGTGCTGAGCAATTGAGATAGTAGCATTTGACAAGTGGGTTTGGAGTAGAGGAGCTGAGGTCAGAGTTTAAGAAACAATTGCAGACATGCAATGAGAATCATGAAGATGACTTTTGGGGGTTCAAAAAAGCCATACATAAATTTTTAGTTTCTTGTCACCCCAAAAGAGGAAACAGATAATTTTAAACATTATTGTTTTGTATTGCTAAAACATATTTGTATCCTAATAAAGAGAGCTTTATGGTTAATGCTTTTAGCACTTCAAACTGTGCAAAACTTCAAAACTATGTAAAAGTATATTAAGTAGCCGCAAAAAAAGAAGGAAATAATGACATTTGCAGCAACATGGATGGACCTAGAGACTATCATACTAAGTGAAGTCAAACATATGAAATCATTTACATCTGGGAGCTTAGAAAAAAAATAATACTAGTGAAGTTGTTTACAGAACAGAAATAGACCCACAGACATAGAAAATAAACTTATGGTTACCAAAGGGGAAAGGGCTGAGAGAAGGATAATTCAGGAGTTTGGGATTAAAATATATATACTGCTTTGTGTAAAATAGATAACCAACAAGAATATAAATATATATATTTAACTGAATCACTTTGCTATACACCTAAAATTAACACAACATTGTAAATCAACTATATTTCAATAAAAATTAAAAAGAACCTTTGTGAAAGTGACCTGTATAAAACTTTAGGTAAGATGAAAATTCCTTGCGAGCAGCCATCATGAGTATTCGTCAGAATGTCCCCTAGACCCCTAGAGAGTTCAGCATTTGTTGCACAATAATTATCTTCTAGATGAGTAAACAATGTGAATAGAGTCTATCTCTTTTTCCACTCTCTCTGTTGAACCCTGAATTGTTTTGAAATAACATCATTTTATATATATTAAATTTATTTTAGTATCTTGACAATGATTTGAAGTTGATTCTTCTTGTTTAAATATAAAACATGATGTGTGGAGAGGGAGGAGAAGGCAATGGCACCCCACTCCAGTACTCTTGCCTGGAAAATCCCATGGACGGAGGAGCCTGGAAGGCTGTAGTCCATGAGGTCGCTGAGGGTTGGACATGACTGAGCGACTTCACTTTCACTTTTCACTTTCATGCATTGGAGAACGAAATGACAACCCACTCCAGTGTTCTTGCCTGAAGAATCCTAGGGATGGTGGAACCTGGTGGGCTGCCATCTATGGGGTTGCATAGAGTCAGACACTACTGAAATGACTTAGTAGTAGTAGTGGAGAGGGAGAATAAATTGGCTTCAGTGTCGAAGTCTGAACTTTGACATGTTAAGAACATGAGAAAAAAAACTAATAGATTTTTAATTGATAAAGGATATCTAAGGTATCAGTAGTAGCTACTATCTGAGAGTCAGGCATGTTTGAAAATGTAAGTTGCCAGTAATTCTTTGGTTCAGTTAAGCTTGTGCTTCTATTTATTTTTCACTGTATTCACTTTTACAGAAATAATTCATTTATTTCAGATAAGAAATGTGAAATTATAAACAGTGTATTTGTAGGTCCACTTTCTCATGATTTTTCTTGGTTCCATTGCTTACTCCTGTAGTGCATACTAGAAGACTTAGCTCTCCCTCTCTCCCTTTTGATAACTTTCCTAAAATTTAAACTTATTTTAATTGGGAGATAATTGCTTTACAATATCACGTTAGTTTGTGCCATACATAAGTCAGCCATAGATATACATATGTCCCCTCCTAAACCAATAGTCAAAGTTCTTTGATATTTTTACTGTCTTTGAAGATCACATGGTTAAATCTGTCTCTTCCATTTTATTTGTAATTGCTGCAGAGAAATGGTTTCTAAATTCTGATGGAAAATAGTTTAGACAAGCATGTGTTTTAATTTAAACATTCACATTGTAAAGAATATCAATAATGTTTAGCTGTTCAGAAACATTGTACTGGAAGAATCAATGTGTTTGTGTATGTAATTAGTCTGGCTTAGTAAGTATTTAGTTTTTCTGATGAATTGTTTTATAGCTGTTTTCATGATAGAAGTTAAGCTGATGGAGTATTTTGTCAATAGGAAAAAACAAAACAAAAGATATTTCTTTAGCCTTCAGTTGAAAGTTTAGTCTCAGTGCAATTATTTAGAAATAATTTTTCCTTTTTTGCATAAAAAGCATTTCAATTTGTATATTATGTGTATTATTATATATTTTAATTGGGTTTGGGAAAAAGTAACTGGATGAAAGCTTTGGTTTGCAAGCTTGCTGATGATTTACAAAACCCTATGGTAGTCATTCATATTTTAAAAGTAAAATGACATTTTTTCAACCCAAGGTATATCTTAAAGTGGCTAAATAAATCATCTTCTGTTTTATATTTGTTACTGAAAAATTTATCAGTGTAGCAACTTGGGACATAGTATCTTTCAAATCCTAGAAGTAACACATTAAGTAAAATATATTCAGCTCAGTTTAGTTCAGTAGGTCAGTTGTGTCCAACTCTTTGGGACCCCATGGACTGCAGCACATCAGGCTTCCCTGTCCATCACCAACTCCCAGAGTTCACCCAAACTTATGTCCATTGAGTCGGTGATGACATCCAACCATCTCATCCTCTGTCATCCCCTTCTCCTCCTGCCCTCAATCTTTCCCAAGATCAGGGCTTTTCAAATGAGTCAGCTCTTTGATTCAGGTGGCCAAAGTATTGGAGTTTCAGCTTCAACATCAGTTCTTCCAATGAACACCCAGGACTGATCTCCTCTAGAATGGACTGGTTGGATCTCCTTGCAATTCAAGGGATTCTCAAGAGGAGTCTTCTCCAACAGCACAGTTCAAAAGCATCAATTCTTCAGCACTCAGCTTTCTTTATAGTCCCACTCTCACATTCATACATGAACACTGGAAAAACCATAGCCTTGACTAGACAGACCTTTGTTGACAAAGTAATGTCTCTACTTTTTAATATGCTGTCTAGGTTGGTCATAACTTTCCTTCCAAAGAGTAAGCATCTTTTGATTTCATGGCTGCAGTCACCATCTGCAGTGATTTCAGAGCCCAGAAAAATAAAGTCTGCCACTGTTTCCACTGTTTCTCCATCTATTTCCTGTAAACTGATGGGACCACATGCCATGATCTTCGTTTTCTGGATGTTGAGCTTCAAGCCAATTTTTTCACTCCTCCTTCACTTTCATCAAGAGACTCTTTAGTTCCTCTTCACTTTCTGCCATAAGGGTGATGTCATCTGCATATCTGAGGTTATTGATGTTTCTCCCAGCAATGTTGATTCCATCTTGTGCTTCATCCAGCTCAGCATTTCTCATGATGTACTCTGCATATAAGTTAAATAAGCAGCATGACAATATATAACCCCTTGACATACTCCTTTTCTTATTTGGAACCAGTCTGTTTTTCCATGTCTAGTTCTATCTGTTGCTTCCTGACCTGCATATAGGTTTCTCAAGAGGCAGGTCAGGTGGTCTGGTGTTCCCATCTCTTTCAGAATTTTCCTCAGTTTATTGTGATTCACACAGTCAAAGGCTTTGGCATAGTCAATAAAGCAGAAATAGATGTTTTTCTGGAACTCTCTTGCTTTTTTGATGATCCAGCAGATGTTGGCAATGTGATCTTTTATTGGCAATTTAAGATCTATTAAAGTCATAAAATGTATATTATGATTATATTATGTTAAGTATGTTATACTGTGTCAAGTATATTAGTCTCTTTCTCTGAGAGAATTCATATATAAAATTAATAGTTGTTACAAATATTTTCAGGGCTTATTTTTATGCTCTCAGGAAAATAAATATAAAAGAAAAAGTAAAGTTCTATTTTTTAAAATAATAGGAACAGACACTTCAACAATGGATGTTTTTGTGCTTATTTTTTAGCTATTTTGATTTTTTTTATCATTACTCTATGACCTAAAATAAAGTCTAAGGAAGTAGAAGAGCTGAGGGTTTCCTATCAAGAATTTATTGCCTTCCTTTGAAGTTAACATTGGTAGGTTTCATTTGTCATGATATTAAGAAGAAACTTTTTAATTAAAAAAAAAAGAATAGCAGGTATTACTTTAAATAAATATGTGAACATTCACATTAGTATTATCAACTCAGAAATGTATGTTAAAGTTTTTGGTAATGTGACTGCTGCCATGGCATGTTTGAGTCTCTGGCAGTTAATATTTGATCACAGAAAGGCATTTTGTTACACCTTCAGTACTGACTATGGTTTGTGACCATAAGTCATATGCTCAATAAAGTTAATGGTGGTATCTGATTATTTCTATGAATCAAGTTTGGTCAAAGAAACTTGTTCATTTTAGGGAACTGTATTTGAACATATATGGAACACTTAGCAAAGAAAAATGGGTTGATTGTGCAATAGTGTAGACATATGATACAGATTACTAGATAAACTCATAAGCAGAGGTTTCAAAGGCCTTATCCCTATTTGATTAGAGAACCACGTGTATCCTACTTGGTTGCNGTTCACTCAAACTCATGTGCATCGAGTTGGTGATGCCATCCAGCCATCTCATCCTCTATTGTCCCCTTCTCTTTCTGCCTCCAAATCCCTCCGAACACCAGGGTATTTTCCAATGAGTCAACTCTTCGCATGAGGTGACCAAAGTATTGTAGTTTCAGCCTCAACATCAGTCCTGCCAATGAACACCCTCCCTCAAGTATTTATTAATTATAGATTTATGATGATGGCTATTCTGACTGGTTTGAGGGACATCATTTCACATGAGTCCTCAATATATATTATGTGCACACACACACACACACACACACACACACACACACACACACACACAGAGTCCCCTAGTCAAATTCGCCCTTTTTTTGACCATCCATTCAATTTTTTGGTCAGTGTCCATTTGCTTCATAAGTCCTACAACCTGAATGTTTTCTTTTTTCTGAGTCTTCATCTACCTAAATTCTTAAGGTCTAGCTCAATTCTACAACTTTCAGATATCATCTTTAATTGCTCAGACACACAATTCATTCATACATAGTATGTACACATGTGTATAGTTGGTACATAATTTGTGTATGTACACACACACACACGTGTGTGTATATATATATGTATATATACACACATTGCTCCATTTAACGTTTATCATCCTCTCTTCTCATAATAGTAATCTTTCTTTTGAAAAAGTTATCCTAGTATCCTGAGTAGTAGATGAATAGTACATGTGACATACATTTAAGCCAAGCTACACCCTCAAATCCTGAAAGATGATACTGTGAAAGTGCTGCACTCAATATGCCAGCAAATTTGGAAAACTCAGCAGTGGCCACAGGACTGGAAAAGGTCAGTTTTCATTCCAATTCCAAAGAAAGGCAATGCCAAAGAATGCTCAAACTACCACAAAATTGCACTCATCTCACATGCTAGTAAAGTAATGCTCAAAATTGTCCAAGCCAGGCTTCAGCAGTATGTGAACCGTGAACTTCCAGATGTTCAAGCTGGCTTTAGAAAAGGCAGAGGAACAGAGATCAAATTGCCAACATCTGCTGGATCATGGAAAAAGCAAGAGAGTTCCAGAAAAGCATCTATTTCTGCTTTATTGACTATGCCAAAGCCTTTGACTGTGTGGATCACAATAAACTGTGGAAAATTCTTCAAGAGATGGGAATACCAGACCACCTAACCTGCCTTTGGAGAAACCTATATGCAGGTCAGGAAGCAACAGTTATAACTGGACATGGAACAACAGACTGGTTCCAAATAGGAAAAGGAGTACATCAAGGCTGTATATTGTCACCCTGCTTATTTAACTGATACGTAGAGTACATCATAAGAAACACTGGACTGGAAGAAACACAAGCTGGAATCAAGGTTGCTGGGAGAAATATCAATAACCTCAGATATGCAGATAACACCACCCTTATGGCAGAAAGTGAAGAGGAGCTAAAAAGCCTCTTGATGAAAGTGAAAGAGGAGAGCGAAAAAGTTGGCTTAAAGCTTGGTGTTCAGAAAACAAAGATCATAACATCCGGTCCCATCACTTCATGGGAAGTAGATGGGGAAACAGTGGAAACAGTGTCAGACTTTTTTGGGGGGGGCTCCAAAATCACTGCAGATGGTGACTGCAGCCATGAAATTAAAAGAAGCTTACTCCTTGAAAGGAAAGTTATGACCAACCTAGACAGCATATTCAAAAGCAGAGACATTACTTTGCCGACTAAAGTCCGTTGTCAAGGCTATGGTTTTTCCTGTGGTCATGTATGGATGTGAGAGTTGGACTGTGAAGAAGGCTGAGTGCCGAAGAATTGATGCTTTTTAACTGTGGTGTTGGAGAAGACTCTTGAGAGTCCCTTGGACTGCAAGGAGATCCAACCAGTCCAGTCTGAAGGAGATCAGCCCTGGGATTTCTTTGGAAGGAATGATGCTAAAGCTGAAACTCTAGTACTTTGGCCACCTAATGCGAACATTTGACTCCTTGGAAAAGACTCTGATGCTGGGAGGGATTGGGGGCAGGAGGAGAAGGGGACGACCGAGGATGAGATGGTTGGATGGCATCACTGACTCGATGGACGTGAGTCTGAATGAACTCCAGGAGATGGTGATGGACAGGGAGGCCTGGCGTGCTGTAATTCATGGGTTTGCAGAGTCAGACACAACTGAGCAACTGAACTGAACTGAACACCCTTGAGGCTCCCCCTTCCCTCCTCAGCCCAGCCACATGTTGATTCGTAGATATTAATACAACTTAATTGAGACCTGTGAGACTAGCCCAAATGCTAGTAGAATTTAATCATACATATATATATATATACGTACATATACACACATGTTGGAGAAGGCAATGGCACCCCACTCCAGTACTCTTGCCATGGCCGGAGGAGCCTGGTAGGCTGCAGTCCATGGGGTCGCCAAGAGTCGGACACGACTGAGCAACTTCACTTTAACTTTTCACTGTCTTATATTAGCGAGGGAAATGGCAACCCATTCCAGTATTCTTGCCTGGAGAATCTCAGGGTCGGGGGAGCCTGGTGAGCTGCCATCTATGGGGTCGCACAGAGTCGGACACGACTGAAGTGACATAGATATTATTACATACGTACATAAGTACATACATACATAGGCTGGATATGTTGGGAAGCACCACAGGTAAGCATTCTGTCTACAAGTGAAGCCTACACAAAAAGAAGCAGAGCTTTAGTAGAGACCAGATTTATACAGCCACATTTGAGACTGAAGATGCTGACACCATGTAACCTTTTTCAGTGAAATGAGTCCACATTTTTTTCCTTTTTTTTAAGTTTTAGGTACCCTTAAATCATAGAGTGATCATAAAGTGACCCAACTTCTAACAATTTACTCATTTGTTACTTTTCACATACTGAATTAAATAATAGACTTCTGAGTATGTCTCATTTCTTTTTCTAGTATATAGACTTCCTAGGCACAGGGGCAGTAAACCTGATACGTCATTTGGCGTAATTATGTTTTTTATTTAGTAGACACACGATAAATAACTGCTGAATTGAAATAAACTAAAATTCTGTCTTGCAATAACAGCTAATTTGAGATTTTTCTTCTAAGAATTTTTTAGAATCATAGCCTTATACTCTAAAAGTACATTGTTTTTTTCTTCTAACATATCTGTATTTCATAACTATTCTGGGAAATTTATGTATAACTTCTTCCCTTGCTTAGCCATAATTCATCCAACTATATCCTTTTCATTTATTGAAAAGCTAATAATTTCATCCTTTTATGACTTGCATGCAACTTTAAACTGTGCTAATGCTGAGTTTTTTATCTTAATTAAGAAAAAATTCTCTCTTCCTTTTTCTCCTCCTCTCTCTCTCTTCTCTAGACATTGCTTTGCTTTGAATGCTGTTTAGATGCCAATAGTTAACATATCTATGTCTCCCAGGTTTGTATATCCTTCTCAGGACTTCAGGACACTTAACTACAACTGTTCACTTATTAAACTTGTAAATCTGTTTAATTTTTAGACAGATTAATTAAATTAATCTAATTAATCTCCTGCTCTTACCCCTATAAACCCACTCTTCTCACATTCTTCTTTAACTCCTTTGGTAGTAAATATACTTCCAGTTGCACAGATTAAAACTGAAGTTATCTTTGATTCCTTGTTTCCCCTCACATTCCACTGCAAATGTATTTGCATATCATGGATCTACCATAGGAGAAGGCAATGGCACCCCACTCCAGTACTCTTGCCTGGAAAATCCCATGGACGGAGGAGCCTGGTGGGCTGCAGTCCATGAGGTCTCTAGGAGTCAGACAGGACTGAGTGACTTCACTTTCACTTTTCACTTTCATGCATTGGAGAAGGAAATGGCAACCCACTCCAGTGTTCTTGCCTGGAGAATCCCAGGGACAGAGGAGCCTGATGGGCTGCCATCTATGGGGTCGCACAGAGTCGGACATGACTGAAGTGACTTAGCAGTAGCGATATCTACCACAAAAAATGTTCAAGGCTAATCACTTCTCGCCGCTTCTACCATCATTATTCACATCAACAATATCTCTCACTCAGATTGTTATAATTGTTTCCTGATTGATATCCATTGTCTACTTCCTGCCATCGCATTCTCTTCTCTACATAACAGTAAAAGTAAAATTGAAAAATGTAAACAGGTAAAATTTCCTCAAACCTCTCCATGTCTTTCTCCAATAAATGTTAAGGAGATTTTTGTTTAACTCAAGTTCTCACTTTATTTTATCCTAACTTGATAAAAATTTAATCCCAAATTAATTGAGAGTAAAAAATAATAAAAACAAAAATCTTTCTAAAGGCCTAAAATCGTTGGCTTTTCCACTGTATATCTGGTTTTATCTCTAACCTTTTGGCCTTTTGCAAACTGCTTCCAATTATTCTGGACTGTTTGGTGTTTACAGAGCACAACAGACAACTTCTTACACAGGAGATACTACATTCGTTCTTCCCTCTGCTTGGAATTTTTTTCCTCAGTTATTCACATGGCTTCTTCCCTCAGGTCTTCAGATCTTTGCCCAAATATCACTATCCAGGAGATGATTGTTCTAACAGTTAAAATGATACCCACTCTACTCTGAGCACTCTCATCTTTTTCTTCCTTTATCTCTGTAGATTCTCCCTTTCTTACTACATATGCTCTCCTCTTCCTCTTCATTTATATATTCCTAGCCCCAAGAATGATGAATGCCACCAAATAGGCTTTCAATACATACTTATTTAAAGGAGTGCATGAATTCTAAGATCTATGACTTTATTTTTCCAGTGATTTTAAAACGTTTCAGCTGTGTCCCAGGGCATATGGGATCTTAGTTTCCCAACTGGGGATCAAACCAGGGCCCCCTGAATTGGAATAGCAGAGCCTTAACGACTGGACCATAATGGAAGTTCTATGACTTTATTTTTAATGACTTCTAATTTTTATCTTTTACAATGTTGCATGGTGAACAATTGGTTTAGATGTTTAAAATTGTCCTCACATTCTCTGAATGTAATACTGATGCCTCACCTGGAAAAAATTCTTTCTGTTCCTCATCCTTGTCATGCACATACTTTCATCTTAGTTAGCCTAGCTAACCCCTTTCTGTGACTTAAAATTTTCATTAGAAACTTCTGAGGCTATAGTGTACTTCTCTAATTATTATGCACTTTTAAAGAAAATCATATTCCATGTCATTTAAGAAATAATTAAAAACATTTTTATTGCAGTAAAATATAAATTATATTACTGTCCAAATCCATGTAATGAATGACACCAAGAGTGAACTCTAAGGTATTGACTGTTAACGCTGGGTGATTGTGATACATCACTGTAGGTTCCTCCTTGGTTCAAACACACACATGCACCCACACACACCCACACCACACCCCCCCACACACACACACACACAACCCCTCTGGTAAATGATGTTGACAAAGGGTGAGGTCGTGTGTATGTGTAGAGAGAATGGGCATATGAGATATTTCTGTACCTTCTTCCAAATTTTGTAAACCTAAAACTGATCTAAAAATAATCTTTAAAAAATATCAGAGCTAAATTCATTATTATGAAATATTTTTCCTAGTTTTTCTTCTAAGAGTTTATAGTGTAGTTTTAAAGAGACAACTTTGCTTTTTATTTTGCTTTTTAAAAATTATTTATTCATTCATTTTTTTGCTGCACTAGGTCTTTGTTGCTTTGCATGGGCTTTCTCTAGTTGTGGTGAGCAGGGGCTGCTCTTCACTGAGGTGCATGGGTGGTTTCTCTTGTTGCAGAGCACAGGCTCCAGAGCAGATGGGTTTCAGTAGTGATGACAGGCTGGCTCAGCAGCTGCAGCTCAAGGGCTCTAGAACACAAGCTCGGTAATCGTGGTGCCTGGGCTCAGTTGCTCCATAGTATGGGGGAATCTCCTCGAACAAGGGATTAGACCCATGTCCCCTGCACTGGCAGGCGGATTCTTATCCACTGCACCACCAGGGAAGTCTATAGCATAGTTCTAAAGCTCTTACATTTAGGTCTTTGATCCATTTTTGGTTAGTTTTTATTTAGTTAGTTTTTATTTGTGGTGTAACATAAGGATCCCACTCCCCACCCCCACCCCCCACTCCCCAATGTGGCTATCTAATTTTCCTGTTGCCATTTGTTGAAAGGACTAACTATCCTTTCACCACTAAATGATCTTGGCACACTAGTTGAAAATCATTTGACTGTATTTTTGTATTTCTGGGTGCTCTATTCTATTGATCTATATATCTGTCTTCATGCTACACTATTTTTAATACCATAGCTTTTTAGTAAGTTTAAAACTCAGGATATGCGAGATCACCAGCTTTGTTCTTCTTCAGGATGATTTGACTCTCCAGGGTCCTTTGAGATTTCACATGAATTTTAGGATGGCTTTTTCTGCTTTTACAATAATACCATTGTGATTTTGATAGTATTGCATTGAATCTATAGATCTATTGGGATAGTATTGACATATTAGCAATATCAAATCTCCTAGTTATGAAATAAAGTATCTTCCCATTTATTTGCATCTTCATTAATCTCTTTTATCAAAAATTTGTAGTTTTCAGTGTATAAGTCTTTCATGCCTGTATATTTTATTCCCATGTATTTTGTTCTATTTGATACTATTTTAAATGGAATTATTTTCTTAGTTTTCTTTTAGAATTGTTCATTGTTAATATCAATATAAAGAAATATAGTTGATTTTATGTGTTAATTTATTTCTCTTGACTTTTGTGTGCTTGTTTCCTGGTTCTAATGTGGATTTTTTTATTCCTGTTGTCTTGTTTATTGTATATGAAGTTTTTAATATTTTCTACAGATAAGGTAATGTCTTTTGTGAACAGATATTAATTATATTTCTATCTTTATGGCTTATACAGTATTTATTTCTTTTTCTTGCTTAATTTCTCTGGCTAGGACTTCTAGAACTATGTTGAATAGAAGTAGCAAAAGCAGGTATCCTTACCTTGTATCTGATCTTACAGAAAGAGCTTTGTCTTTCCCCATTGAGTATGATGTTCAGTTCAGCTCAGTTGCTCAGTCATGTCTGACTCTTTGTGACCCCATGAATCACAGCACACCAGGCCTCCCTGTCCATCACCATCTCTCGGAGTTCACTCAGACCCACATCCATTGAGTCAGTGATGCCATCCAGCCAACTCATCCTCGGTCGTCCCCTTCTTCTCCTGCCCCCAATCCCTCCCAGCATCAGAGTCTTTTCCAATGAGTCAACTCTTCTCATGAGGTGGCCAAAGTACAGGAGTTTCAGCTTTAGCATCAATCCTTCCAAAGAAATCACAGGGGTTATCTTCTTCAGACTGGACTGGTTGGATCTCCTTGCAGTCCAAGGGACTCTCAAGAGTCTTCTCCAACACCACAGTTAAAAAGCATCAATTCTTCGGGGCTCAGCCTTCTTCACAGTCCAACTCTCACATCCATACATGACCACAGGAAAAACCATAGCCTTGACTAGATGGACCTTAGTGGGCAAAGTAATGTCTCTGCTTTTGAATATACTATCTAGGTTGGTCATAACTTTTCTTCCAAGGAGTACGCGTCTTTTAATTTCACGGCTTCAGTCACCATCTGCAGTGATTTTGGAGCCCCCCAAAATAAAGTCCGACGCTGTTTTCACTGTTTCTCCATCTATTTCCCATGAAGTTATGAGACCGGATGCCATGATCTCCATTTTCTGAATGTATGATGTTAGCTGTGGACATTTTTTTGGTTGAGTTTTTCTGAGATAAAAATTACATACAGTGAGATAGATGTACAGGCCTTAAATGTACAATAAATGAATTTTGGTTAATATAATATCCATGTAATCCATATCTCTTTGAAGATATGAGATAATTCCATCACTCCAGAAATAATTCTTTGTTTTACATACTAAGCCTATCCCACCTCCTTCCCAATGAATGGGAAAATTCTGTTTTGATTTTTTCACGATGGGGTAAATTTACTTCTAGAATTTCAATCATACAAATGGAGTTTACTTTAAAACTCCATTGTGTCCAATGAAGTTGAGCATAGTTCTTGATTTGAGCATAATGTGAGTGATATTTGTCTTTGTTTCTACTTGGATCAGTTTATTCTTTTTCATTATTAACATTCCAGTGTATGAGCATACTATAATATTTATTTTCCTATTGATAGAAATTTGGATTGTTTCCTATGTTTTGCTATTATAAGTAATAACTTCTTTGAATACTTAGATTCATAAACATAAATTTGTGACCCATTGGATAAATACTAAGAGAGAAATTCTGGGCTAAAAGTTAAGTGCATATTTAATTTTACAAGAAATTTCTTTTCCAAAGCACTAGCACAGCTTTGCACATCTGCTAACCTTGTGTTGGATTTATGGTTGATCCACACCCTTGCAAGCATTTGGTGGTGTTACTCAATATTTTTAATTTTAGCCATGTTGTTGGGTGTGTATTGATGTCACATTATGTTTTCAAATTGTATTTTTGTGATGGTTAATTGCACTGAGTGTTTTTCATATGTTATTGGCTATTTAACATTTTTTTGAATCTTTGTTCAAGTCTAACTTCAACTGGAGTATTTAGTCCACTTCAGTTAATAAAATTATTGATATGGTTGAGCTACAGTTTCATTATTTTTTTCCTGTTTGAACTGTGTATTTTTTAATCCTTTGTTCAATCATCAGAATCATTATTGTAAATTAATCAAATATATTGTAGTATTTCATTTAATTTTCCTATGGGCTTTTTAAGCTAATTTCTGTGTGTGTGTGTGTGTGTGTGTGTGTGTGTGTGTGTGTGTGTGTGTCTATGTATGTATATGATTTTTACTGTTTTGTTATTAGTTTTCAGTATGCATTATTGTTGATTACGTTACTTCACATAAATTGTAAGACCCTCGAGATAATATTTTTTCATTTATTTTCTACTAAATTTTATGTTGTCATATGAAATTCATTTACATAGGTTATAAGTGTCATAATAAATTGTTATAATTTTGCTTTATACAGTTATATGTATTTTAAAGAAATAGGGAAAAGTGGCCTTTTACAGTTATGTTCCTATTTATATTGTTCTTTATCCTTTCCCATCTATTGGAATTTCCATGTTGGTCACTTTCTTTCAATGTGAATAATATGAATTTAATTAGTATTTTTATAATCTGAGAATGCTTTTGTTTCACATTCGCATTTGAAGAGTTTTTCACTTTGTATAGAATTCTGAGGGGGATGACTTTTTAATTTTTTTCTTCAAGATTATTCTCTTCTGTGTTTGGTCCACACTGTTTCTAATTAGAGGTCTATAGCCATTTCTTTCATTGTTTTCATATGTGATGTGTTGCTTTGCTTGCTTCTTCCAATATTTTACCTTGATTTATGATTTTCAGCTGTCAAAGTATGATGACTCCAGATGTGTTTTATTCCTACTCATTCTGTTAGGATTTGCTGACCTTCCTGGATCTTGAAGTTTGTGTTTAATCAAATTCTGAATAGCTTGAAGACCTCATTTCTTCCAATCTTCTTTCTGTCCTATTTTTACTCTTTGCCTACACCTGTGACAACAATTATATTTAGTGCCACCTAATTTTGTCTTATAAATCTCTGAGCCTCTGTCTTTATGTATTCTTTTCAGTCTGTGGACTGGATAATCGTTTTTCTTCTGTTGTTTTCAATCACTATTTAACCCATTTAATAACACCCCCCTTTTTCATTTTAAATATTAAAGCTTTCAGGTCCACTTTTTCCTTTTTTATGATGATATATTTATTTAAGTTTCTAAATATACTTGAATATATACAGGTTGCTTACTAATTCCGAAATGTACACCTTCTTTTCGGAGAAGGCAATGGCACCCCACTCCGGTACTCTTGCTGGAAAATCCCATGGATGGAGGAGCCTCGTAGGCTACAGTCCATGGGGTCGCTAAGAGTCGGACATGACTGAGCGGCTTCACTTTCATGTGTTGGAGAAAGAAATGGCAACCCACTCCAGTGTTCTTGCCTGGAGAATCCTAGGGACAGAGGAGCCTGGTGGGCTGCTGTCTATGGGGTCACACAGAGTCAGACACGACTGAAGCGACTTAGCAGCAGCAGCACCAGACCTTCTTTTGGTCAGTTTCTGTTGCCTTTCTTTGGAGAGTGTTGCGTTTTATCCTGGTAGGCATTAATTTACTAGTGTATAAGCTTATCTTTTGAAGCATTTTGAAAGTTTTGTTACTATGAGGCTTTGTCATCACTTGACAAGTCTGGGACCTTCTACATATCAACTGAATTCAAGAACACTAAGGGAGAACTTTTTTTTTTTGGCTGAACTTCTGTGTCTCATCCCTAGTGGCTCAGATGGTAAAGAATCTTCCTGTAGTGTGGGAGACTGGGTTCGATCCCTAGGTTGGGAAGCTCCCTTGGATAGGGAAATGGCAATGCACTCCAGTATCCTTGTCAGGAAAATTCCATGGACTGAGGAGCCTGTCAGGCCACAGTCCATGGGGTCACTAAGAGTCGGACATGGCTGAGTGACTTAACTTTATTTCTTTCTATGTCTCTTATCACCCCAGAGNAGTGGCTCAGATGGTAAAGAATCTTCCTGTAGTGCGGGAGACTGGGTTCGATCCCTAGGTTGGGAAGCTCCCTTGGATAGGGAAATGGCAATGCACTCCGGTATCCTTGTCAGGAAAATTCCATGGACTGAGGAGCCTGACAGGCTACAGTCCATGGGGTCACTAAGAGTCGGACATGGCTGAGTGACTTAACTTTATTTCTTTCTATGTCTCTTATCACCCCAGAGATACTGAAATCTCTATTTAGCCTACAGTTCCTAGCAGCTGTTCTCTTTCAGGCCTTTCAGAGTCTCACTCAAAATACACGCAACTTACTATTCAACCAACGAATAAAGGGAGTTCCATATCAGTTTCTGGGGCTCCTTCCCTATTTATCCCCCTTCTGGCCGGTATCTTAATGCACATTTCCAGCCAGCACAAAAGTCCATAACACCAATCTGTGCTTTCTCAGTTTAGCATGTCTACTGTGTTCTGCTGGTCCTTTGCTTTCTTCTGTTCTGTAAAGTGCCTCTAGATGTAAAGCCAGGGCTCTTGTGGGCTCATTCCACATATTCCCAAACTCTTAAGGATTGCAACCCATGTCCCTTTGTCCAGGGTTCGCAAAGAGTTGCCTCATACAGTTTTCTATTTTATTATTTAATGGCTAGACTAGTATTAGTCACACCTCTGTGGTTAGAACCAACGTCAAATCATGTTTTTAGTAGTCCCACATAGGCTACAAACCTTTGGGAAAACGCTAAATAATTATTTCTTATAGTCTAGGCTTTTTCCCTTTATTACTTTTCTGTGTGCACTTCACAGATATGAAATAATAACTTGATAACAAGAAAACCTTCTAACAACATCTCATGTACTATTTGAATATGACATATGTTTTTTTTCAAATTTAACATGAATGACCCACATTTGGGCTCTAGATAATCTCTCTCCCTGCTATGAAACTGAAGGTTTCAGTATGTAATTTGGAAGAACAGATTATGCTAAGATCATGACTATACTACTGTATTAGGAAACAAATTTTTCTGAGCCTGATCAATAGATATTTAGGTCATAATAAACAGAGAAGTAGCAAAGTAGGTCAGACAAAAAATGTACATAACACATAATGTAGATATGTGTGCATGTATGCCTGGACATAAATATTTCTAATTGTATGAACACTAATAAATATTTCTCAGATTTAATTGTGGTTAAATATGGAAAGTCCTTACCTTCCCCCTGTCTAGTGAAATATCTCTCATTTTTTTGCATCATAATCTTTCTAGTGTAACTCAGGTATATTATCACTATTTGAAATTTTGAGCTCAAAATTCTATAGCAATACATATATCTTATATTTTTTACTTATTAATTATATAACTAATAACAGTTGAATTTGGGGGACAGGAATTATTACTTAAAAATGTCTGTTCATCTCTTTTATTTGTACCTCTCTACATCCTGTAGTAACCTCTCCTCTGTTTTCAGCATCTTTAAATAGTGAATTTTCACCTAGTAATTGTATCTATGACCTAAATCCCTTTAGGGTGTTATGCTGCTCAATTATAGCAGGCATATTGTTAAATGTTGTATTATTTTTCCAGCTATGCAAATTCTACTTTTTGGCAACAGTGGTAGTTAAATATCATTATTGTCAGAAAATATTTTATGACTTCTATACTGAATTCCTCCTGGGAAATTTTAAATACATGTGCATATAATTCAAAATCTTATTATTATGAACATGATTCAACTTATTTAAGTACAGAGTAAAATGATCTTAAACTGAATTCTGCCTTCAAACTTTTAAAAAGTGATATTAATGAGTATTAAAAGAACCCCAAAGAGAAACATAGAGACTAATCCAATAAAATTTATCACATCGAGAAATCTTTGCAACCAAAAATTTAAAGCACATTTTAATTATAAAACTTCATTTCTTAAAAATAGCAAATGATGACAGCTCAGACTCTAGTGACTGATTACCTCAGCTTGACTCCTGGTTCTGTTTCTTACCTGCTCTCAGTGTTGAGCAAGTTACTTAACCTCTCTGCNTGAGAAATCTTTGCAACCAAAAGTTTAAAGCACATTTTTATTATAAAACTTCATTCCTTAAAAATAGCAAATGATGACAGCTCAGACTCTAGTGACTGATTACCTCAGCTTGACTCCTGGTTCTGTCTCTTACCTGCTCTCAGTGTTGAGCAAGTTACTTAACCTCTCTGCACTTCATTTTCTGCATATTTTAAATGAAGACAATAATGTCCCTCTCTCCTCAGATTATTCTGTGTGTTAAATATGCTCATAATATAAAATAAGTTTAGAAAAATTCATAAACATGTAATCACTTAACATTCATAGACAGGTAATCACTTAAGAAATGTGTAGTTTAAATTATATATGAATTTTAATAATTTTATTATTTATTGATATATGAATTATTATTTTTTTGTATATTTACATATTTTAGGAACATTCCTAACTCTCTAAATAGTTCATTATATACAAATTACTAGGCTCAGCATATATTACATAATCCTTCTGCATTTATCCCTTGGTAAATACAGAAGACTGGTTTCAGCTCCTTATGGATACCCAAATCTATAAGTGCTCAACTCCCTTATATAAAGTGGTTTAGTACAGTTGACTGTCTGTAACCACAGTTTTCTGTTAAATTGGTAGATGTGAAAGCCATCAGAGACCTCTATTCACTGGAATAAAGGTCAATCAAACTGCTGCACATCCTATAATACAATGCATAAGAGAGTCCCCTGCAATGAAGAATTATATGACCCAAGGTGTCAGTAGAGTGAGGTTGAAAAGCTGTTTTAGACTAAAGCCTCCACTGAGAAAAAAGGAAATCTTCACATACATGTAAAAAATATATTTGAAAAATCAAAAAGCTACCCAGGCTGTAAACATTTTCTGGATTACCATCTTACAAAAGGAAATAAAGTGAGTAGTCAGGAATCAGGAGCCCTTGTTCACTCTAAATTGGGTGTTGGCAAACTATAACCTCTAAGCCATACTTAGCTTGCTGCCAGTTTTTTGCATAACCCATGTGTGCCTTTAAGCAGCCCAGCCCTGTGAGCTATGGGGACCAAGTGGGAACATCTTCCTCAACCCCTCTACTCCTGTCCCGCTCCATCTACTCTCAGCCCTGCCTTCCCAGCCAATGACTGTCGGTTGCTGCTGATTGTGGCTCATGTTGGCCTCCACATAAAAGTTAAAAGTTAAGAACTCTGCTTTTAGTAACTGCCAGCAACCTAGAATCTCAGTTTGGGAAGTGGTTGCCCAATGAGTTGACTCCAATCCACAAGCTTCTTAAGTGGAGTTGGCTGGGTTCCAAAAGGAAAGAGAAGCGTGTACAGAGATCTCAGTTTCAGTGAAGTAGAAAGTTAAACTGACTGTGGAGCTCCTTCTCCTTATTCTCCACGCCTGCCTGTTCACCTGGCCTCTCCCCTCATGCTGGTCACACTTCATCTGGACAGTGTCTCTGCCATATGACAACTGGGCACAAAATATGCTGACCATTGGGATGGCGCTCCCCATGAAAGTGAATTAGGACAGGGTAGGAGATAACTCTCTTGCTGTGTGATTGCCTATATAGTATATTCAATTTTGTGTTTGAAAAGTCTAAAATATTTGTTATCCAGCTTTTTATAGACATAGTCTGCCAATTCCTTCTTTGAGGCAATCGATGGCTGGTTCCATAATCTGTAGATGAGAGGCTGAGAAGTTGAGCAGAGCTTTCAGCAGCTTCAAAGATGTCAGAAGACAAAAATTTGATGTAGAGAGACCTAAATAAAAAGTTGTCTTGGTAAATGTCAGTTTTCTAAGGGTCATTCATTATATAAGGCTATACCCTAAAATTAAGTCTAGTCAGAACTATACAAGTAGTCCCCCAAATTGAAGCCCTGTGACAAATAATGTGTCTTGATTTCTAATAGTTTTCACTGTCTCTACTTGCATGGCAGAAAACAGTGCAGCTCTCTGGAGGGAAAAACATTTTCCAATGCCTCAAAAATATCTGCATAATCTTTATATACACTCTCCAACAGTCTATTGAATACACTAGGTGTTCAGAAACTGAGGCTGAAAAGCCAAGAGGAAACAGTGACAATAGAAACAGATCCACAGGAGAGCCAGATAATCAAATCATCCAATGAACTGTTAAAATAATTATAATTAAAATATGCAAGGAATTAAAGACAAGTTGGTCAACTTTGGCAGGTACCTAAAAAGAATGTAAGGAAAATATTAGAAATAAAGTATGAATGATACTTAAAAGTATAGAATACTCAAAGAACTCAAAGGAAGGGTTAACTCTGAATTTCATGTATATGATTTCTAGGTCTATTTCTATTATTGGATTTATCTTCTGGTTAAGGAAACTTTTTTTTTCTTTGTAGTTCTAGTAGTTTTTATTTTATACTAAACATTATCAATCTTATGTTGTTGAGCATCTAGGTTTTGTTATTTTCTTTTATTATTGAATTTTGGGGTGCTATTTATGTTAGCAGTTAATTTTCTTGTTCAGTTGCTCAGTCATGTCCTACTCTTTGTGACCCCATGGACCACAGCATGCCAGGCCTCCTTGTCCCTCACCAACTTCTGGAGTTTACTCAAATCTTTGTCCACTTAGTCAGTGATACCATCCAACCATCACATCCTCTGTTGTCCCCTTCTCTTCCTGCCTTCAAACTTTCCCAGCATCAGAGTCTTTTCAAATGAGTCAGCTCTTTGCATTAGGTGGCCAAAGTATTGGAGTTTCAGCTGNTGGTTTAGTACAGTTGACTGTCTGTAACCACAGTTTTCTGTTAAATTGGTAGATGTGAAAGCCATCAGAGACCTCTATTCACTGGAATAAAGGTCAATCAAACTGCTGCACATCCTATAATACAATGCATAAGAGAGTCCCCTGCAATGAAGAATTATATGACCCAAGGTGTCAGCAGAGTGAGGTTGAAAAGCTGTTTTAGACTAAACCCTCCACTGAGAAAAAAGGAAATCTTCACATACATGTAAAAAATATATTTGAAAAATCAAAAAGCTACCCAGGCTGTAAACATTTTCTGGATTACCATCTTACAAAAGGAAATAAAGTGAGTAGTCAGGAATCAGGAGCCCTTGTTCACTCTAAATTGGGTGTTGGCAAACTATAACCTCTAAGCCATACTTAGCTTGCTGCCAGTTTTTTGCATAACCCATGTGTGCCTTTAAGCAGCCCAGCCCTGTGAGCTATGGGGACCAAGTGGGAACATCTTCCTCAACCCCTCTACTCCTGTCCCGCTCCATCTACTCTCAGCCCTGCCTTCCCAGCCAATGACTGTCGGTTGCTGCTGATTGTGGCTCATGTTGGCCTCCACATAAAAGTTAAAAGTTAAGAACTCTGCTTTTAGTAACTGCCAGCAACCTAGAATCTCAGTTTGGGAAGTGGTTGCCCAATGAGTTGACTCCAATCCACAAGCTTCTTAAGTGGAGTTGGCTGGGTTCCAAAAGGAAAGAGAAGCGTGTACAGAGATCTCAGTTTCAGTGAAGTAGAAAGTTAAACTGACTGTGGAGCTCCTTCTCCTTATTCTCCACGCCTGCCTGTTCACCTGGCCTCTCCCCTCATGCTGGTCACACTTCATCTGGACAGTGTCTCTGCCATATGACAACTGGGCACAAAATATGCTGACCATTGGGATGGCGCTCCCCATGAAAGTGAATTAGGACAGGGTAGGAGATAACTCTCTTGCTGTGTGATTGCCTATATAGTATATTCAATTTTGTGTTTGAAAAGTCTAAAATATTTGTTATCCAGCTTTTTATAGACATAGTCTGCCAATTCCTTCTTTGAGGCAATCGATGGCTGGTTCCATAATCTGTAGATGAGAGGCTGAGAAGTTGAGCAGAGCTTTCAGCAGCTTCAAAGATGTCAGAAGACAAAAATTTGATGTAGAGAGACCTAAATAAAAAGTTGTCTTGGTAAATGTCAGTTTTCTAAGGGTCATTCATTATATAAGGCTATACCCTAAAATTAAGTCTAGTCAGAACTATACAAGTAGTCCCCCAAATTGAAGCCCTGTGACAAGTAATGTGTCTTGATTTCTAATAGTTTTCACTGTCTCTACTTGCATGGCAGAAAACAGTGCAGCTCTCTGGAGGGAAAAACATTTTCCAATGCCTCAAAAATATCTGCATAATCTTTATATACACTCTCCAACAGTCTATTGAATACACTAGGTGTTCAGAAACTGAGGCTGAAAAGCCAAGAGGAAACAGTGACAATAGAAACAGATCCACAGGAGAGCCAGATAATCAAATCATCCAATGAACTGTTAAAATAATTATAATTAAAATATGCAAGGAATTAAAGACAAGTTGGTCAACTTTGGCAGGTACCTAAAAATAATGTAAGGAAAATATTAGAAATAAAGTATGAATGATACTTAAAAGTATAGAATACTCAAAGAACTCAAAGGAAGGGTTAACTCTGAATTTCATGTATATGATTTCTAGGTCTATTTCTATTATTGGATTTATCTTCTGGTTAAGGAAACTTTTTTTTTCTTTGTAGTTCTAGTAGTTTTTATTTTATACTAAACATTATCAATCTTATGTTGTTGAGCATCTAGGTTTTGTTATTTTCTTTTATTATTGAATTTTGGGGTGCTATTTATGTTAGCAGTTAATTTTCTTGTTCAGTCGCTCAGTCATGTCCTACTCTTTGTGACCCCATGGACCACAGCATGCCAGGCCTCCTTGTCCCTCACCAACTTCTGGAGTTTACTCAAATCTTTGTCCACTTAGTCAGTGATACCATCCAACCATCACATCCTCTGTTGTCCCCTTCTCTTCCTGCCTTCAAACTTTCCCAGCATCAGAGTCTTTTCAAATGAGTCAGCTCTTTGCATTAGGTGGCCAAAGTATTGGAGTTTCAGCTGCAGCATCAGTCCTTCCAGTGAATACTCAGGACTGATCTGCTTTAGGATTTGGTTGGATCTCCTTGCAGCCCAAGGGACACTCGATAGTCTTCTCCAACACCACAGTTCAAAAGCATCAATTCTTCAGCACTCAGCTTTCTTTAGTGTCCAACTCACATCCATACATGACTACTAGAAAAACCATAGCCTTGACTAGATGGACCTTTGTTGGCATATCAGTTGTTCCTTTTAGAGGTTGTTTTTTTAAAGCTTTTTAAATTTGGAGCTGTATTGGATTTACATATAAGGTGTGGTTCTTACAGGGTCTTTCAATTGTCTTGATTATTCTACAATCTTTCTTGGTCCTTTGAAATCANAAAACCATAGCCTTGACTAGATGGACCTTTGTTGGCATATCAGTTGTTCCTTTTAGAGGTTGTTTTTTTAAAGCTTTTTAAATTTGGAGCTGTATTGGATTTACATATAAGGTGTGGTTCTTACAGGGTCTTTCAATTGTCTTGATTATTCTACAATCTTTCTTGGTCCTTTGAAATCATGCTCTGGTAGTCATTTGGAGCCATTTGCATGCTCTAGTAGTTTCTCTTTCTCTAGTGCTTGTTCTTTGCTTGGCCACTTAGATTCTTTCACTCTAGAAGTTCTTCTTGATATTAAGCCAAAATCTCAGGGAGGCTCTCTATGCAGATTTGTGGAGGTCTTATACTGCACATTTCACTTCTTTCCAGTAATCTTCCTCACTTATTTCATCCAACTCACTAGCCCTGAGCCCCAGTCTCTGTCTTAATACAGTGATACTGCTTTGTTCTACTTAGGCATTCTCTTCCCATACCACAACCAGAAAGTATCTCTAGCAGAAAGCCCAAGTAATCACAGAGGTCAGAATTTAAGAATCTTAGTACTATGCTTGCTATCTGTTGTAAAATCTCTGAAGCAAGTTGTAACATATATTTTTCTCTACTTCTACAGTTATTTATAGGCTTTTCTGGTGGCTCAGTGGTAAGGAACCTGCCTGCCAATGCATGAGACTTTGGTTCAATCCCTGGGTCAGGAAAATCCCCTGGAGAAGAAAATGGTAACCCACTCCATTATTCTTGCCTGGGAAATTCCATGATCAGTGGAACCCAATGGGCTAAAGTCCCTGAAGTCACGAAGAGTCAGACACAAGTTAGTGACTAAAACAACAACAGTTATTTACGGCAGAAAGACATGTTCAACACCACATAAGACATGTTAAGACATGTTCAACATCAGATACTCCCTTATGGTCATCAGGGGAAGTATATATTACCAGTGTTCTTATAAATATTTTATCTCTTATTTATTTTCCTTTGATTACTCATTATACTTATGCATCTTAAAGACAAGTACTTTGGATAAATATAATGTAGTTAAATATGTAGCAGGCATTCAATTTTGGCATTGGTATTACAACTGTGTATGTATTTGACTGAAAGATTAGATGAAAATACTGAGTTTTAACTACATCTGTGCTTACTGGGAAATAATATTCTGTTGTAAGAGCAGAGGGCCCCACTCTTTGCTTTGAGTCCCTTTCTTCCAGCTTTCTGCGTAGCCATTACATAATTAAATCCTTGAAAGTGAAGTGAAAGTGTTAGTTGCACCAGTGTCCTACTTATTGAGACCACATGGACTACAGCCCACTGTGCTCGTCTGTCCATGGGATTCTCCAGCAAGAATACTGGAGTGGGTAGCTATTCCTTTCTCCAGGGTCTCTTCCCAACCCAGAGACTGAAGCCAGGTCACCTGCATTGCAGGTGGAATCTTTACCATCTGAACCACCATGGAAGGCCTTATGTGTTAATAATTAGACCAGCAGTCCAGGTGAACAAAATCTGTTTCTGACTTTATTTCCCTTGGTCATTATGATGGTGTGCTGCCAAATTGTTATTATCTGTGAATATTTACCATGTTACAGCCTACATATAAGAATAATAAATATATATAAGAATAATAAATTCATATAAGCTTTGAACTAGATTGTATTTTCTTTGGTTTCCATTCTCCAAAGAAAACCTTTTCTGATTATATAAAAAATTATTTATAGCTAAAATAAAATTTTTGTGTCCTCCAGTTTTTCATTAGTTTGAAAATAAAAATTAGAATCTGAGTGAAAAGAGTGAATATACAAATTAAACCTTAAGTTCAAACATAATCATACTTAATGGTAAGTAACTTGAAGCTTTCCCACCAAGATAAAATACAAGGCAAAGATATCTAATCACACCACTACTTTTCAACGTCATACTGTAAGCTTGAATAAAATAACACAGTGAATTAAAAGGTATACAGATTACAAAGGAAGAAATAAATAAAATTATTTGTTTGCAGATAACACGGTCATCTATGATTGCAGACATGAAATTAAAAGATGTTTACTCCTTGGAAGGAAAGTTATGACCAACCTAGATAGCATATTCAAAATCAGAGACATCACTTTGCCAACAAAGTTCCATCTAGTCAAGGCTATGCTTTTTCCTGTGGTCATGTATAGATGTGAGAGTTGGGCTGTGAAGAAANAATTAAAAGATGTTTACTCCTTGGAAGGAAAGTTATGACCAACCTAGATAGCATATTCAAAATCAGAGACATCACTTTGCCAACAAAGTTCCATCTAGTCAAGGCTATGCTTTTTCGTGTGGTCATGTATAGATGTAAGAGTTGGGCTGTGAAGAAATCTGAGTGCTGAAGAATTGATGCTTTTGACCTGTGGTGTTGGAGAAGACTCTTGAGAGTCCCTTTGACTACAAGGAGATCCAACCAGTCCATTCTGAAGGAGATCAGCTGTGGGATTTCTTTGGAAGGAATGATGCTAAAGTTGAAACTCCAGTACTTTGGCCACCTCACGAGAAGAGGTGACTCATTGGAAAAGACTCTGATGCTGGGAAGGTTTGGGGGCAGGAGAAAGGGAGGACCGAGGATGAGATGGCTGGATGGCATCACCGACTCGATGGACTTGAGTTTGAGTGGACTCCACGAGTTGGTGATGGACAGGGAGGCGTGGCATGCTGGGGTTGCAAAGAGTCGGACACGACTGAGACTGAACTGAACTGAACTGATGAAGAAAATTAAAAAGGATCAACCAAGACATTCCAGCAATCAGTAGTAATTATAGCAAAGTGGTAGGATACAGAATTAATACTCAAGTCCAAGTATTAATACTTTGCTGTCCAAGTCCATCATGTTGCTGCAAACAGCGAAATTCATTCTTTATATGTCTTAGTAATATTTCATTGTGTGTGTGTGCATATATGCCACATCTTCTTTATCCATTCATCTGTTGATGCACATTTATGTTGTTTCCAGACCTTGGCAATTGTAAGTAATGCTGCTGTGAAGATCAAGGTGTGTGTATTTTTAAAAATTTTTTTAGTTATATCCAGGAGAAGAATTGGTAGGTCTATGCTACTTCTATTTTTATGCTAAATGAACTAAGTCAGAGATGGACAAATACTGTATGATATGACTAATATATGGAATTTTAAAAATTCAACAAATTTGTGAATGGAACAAAAAAGAAGCATACTCAGAGATACAGAGGTTAAACTAGTAGTTACAAACAGGGAGTCAGAAGCAGGGAGGAGCAATATGGGGGAAGGAGGGAAAAGTTGGTAAGGGATTACATGAAATCACATGTGTGAAGTTTTTGAAAACTTGAGAGTAGAGTATTTAAAGACTCTTTCATTCTATAAAAAGTCAGTTGTTTTCCTGTATACTGGCAGTGAACAGGTGGAGTGTGAAATTAAAAATACACCTCCATTTATATTAGCACTCCCCCAAATGAAATACTTAGGTATTAATCTAACAAAATAAGCACAAAATATATATGAGAAAAATTAGAAAACTCTGAATAAAGCAAAATAAGGTTAAAATAATGGAAAGACATTCCATGTTTGTGGGTAGGAAGACTCAGTATTATTGAGATGTCAGTTCTTCCCAACTTGACGTATAGATCCAATGCAATCCAAATCAAAATTCCAGCAAGTCACTTTAACATACTGACAAACTAATTACTAAGTTTGCATAGAAAAAGCATAGAATCCAGGATAGCCAATAAATGTTGAAGGGAAGGAGCAAAGTCAGAGGACTGATGCCATCCTATTTCAAGGCTTAGTATAAAGCTAAAATTATATATGATTTATAAGACAATATGGTATTACTGAAAGAGCAAACTAATAGATCAGTGATACAGAATAGAGAGACCAGAAATAAATCCACATAATATGTAGTCAACTCATCTTCAACAGAGAAGAAAGATAGTATGAAGCTAAAATCATATATGATTTATAAGACAGATAGTATGAAGCTAAAATCATATATGATTTCTAAGAAAATATGGTATTACTGAAAGAACAAACTAATAGATCAGTGATACAGAATAGAGAGACTAAAAATAAATCCACATAATATGTAGTCAACTCGTCTTTGACAGAGAAGAGAGCTAGTATTATAGAGCACAGATGGTCTTTTCAACACACAATGCTAGAACAACTAGAAATCCAAATTTAAAAAAAAAAGAATCTGTACACAGACCTTACACACCATTCACAAAAATTAATTCAAAATGTATCTAACTAAAATTGCAAACTATAACACCTGTCTCTTATACACATCTGAATAGANTGCTAGAACAACTAGAAATCCAAATTTAAAAAAAAAAGAATCTGTACACAGACCTTACACACCATTCACAAAAATTAATTCAAAATGTATCTAACTAAAATTGCAAACTATAACACTCCTAGAAGATAAGAGAAAATCTAGATGACCATGGGTATGGTGATACCTTTTTAGATATATCTCCAAAGACATGATCCATGAAAGAAATAATTGATGTTGGAGTTCATTAAAATTAAAAACTTCTGCTCTGTGAAAAACAATTTCAAGAAAATGAGAAGAAATGATACAGACAAGAGAAAATATTTGCCAAAGACACACCTGATGACTGCTATCCAAAATGTACAAAAAATTATTGAAATTCAGCAAGAAGAAAACAACTTGATTTTTTTAAAAGTCAAAAATCTTAAGAGAAATTTCACCAAAGAAGATATATGGATGGCAAATGCGTTTGATTTCTCTGTTGGGAAGATCTCCTGAAGGTGGCCATGGCAACCTACTCCAGTATTCTTGCCTGGAGAATCCCCATGGATGGAGGAGCCTGGCAGACTACAGTCCATGGGGTCACAAAGACTCAGACACGACTGAATGACTAAGTTGGACACAACTGCTTGACAGCAAGCACATAAAAAGATGTTCTACATCATATGTCATCAGGAAATTGTAAATTAAAGCAATGACATACCATTACATTGCATTTTTAGAATGGCAAAATGCGGTTCAAACCTGCATTATTCAGGGGTCAGCTGTATTTCATTTGTGAATCACTATGAACTGGAGAACATTGGCTGATAATGGTGTGTCAATGTAGAGTCCACTTACATATCTTTCAATAGTAAATAACATAGTTCTATATGGTTTGTGGTTGATTGAATTACAGATGCAAAAGAACCATGTGAATATGGAGACCCACTGTGAGTTACATGCAGATTAACCCCCATGTTGTTAATGAGTCATCTGTATTCTGCACAGTGGTTATGATGTGAATTANCAACTGACAAAGAATCAAAAATATACAAGCAGCTCATGTAGCTCAATACCAGAAAAATAAACAACACAGTCAAAAAATGGGCCAAAGAACTAAACAGACATTTCTCTAAAGAAGTCATACAGAGAGTTAACAAACACATGAAAAGATGCTCAGTGTCACTCATTAACAGAGAAATGCAGATCAAAAATGCTGAGATACCATCTCACACTGGTCAAAATGGCTACTATCAAAAAGTCTACAAACAATAAATGCTGGAGAGGATGTGGAGAAAATGGAACCCTTTTACACTATTGATGGGAATGCTAACTAGTACAGCTACTATGGAGAAGAGTGTGGAGTTTCCTTAAAAAACTGGACCTAGATCTGTCATATGACCCGGTAATCCCTCTGCTGGGCATACACACCAAGGAAACCAGAACTGAAAGAGGCACATGTACCTCAATGTTCATCACAGCACTGTTTACAATAGCTAGAACATGGAAACAACCTAGATGTCCATTGGCAGATGAATGGTTAAGAAGGCTGTGGTACATATACACAATGGAATATTCAGTTCAGCTCAGTTATGTCCAACTCTTTGCAACCCCAAGAATTGCAGCACTCCAGGCCTCCCTGTCCATCACCAACTCCTGAGGTTCACTCAGACTCACGTCCATCGAGTCAGTGATGCCATCCAGCCATCTCATCCTCGGTCGTCCCCTTTCTCCTCCTGCCCCCAATCCCTCCCAGCATCAGAGTCTTTTCCAATGAGTCAACTCTTCGCATGAGGTGGCCAAAGTACTGGAGTTTCAGCTTTAGCATCATTCCTTTCAAAGAAATCCCAGGGCTGATCTCCTTCAGAATGGGCTGGCTGGATCTCCTTGCAGTCCAAGGGACTCTCAAGAGTCTTCTCCAACACCACAGTTCAAAAGCATCAATTCTTCAGTGCTCAACCTTCTTCACAGTCCAACTCTCACATCCATACATGACCACAGGAAAAACCATAGCCTTGACTAGATGGACCTTAGTTGNGAGTCTTCTCCAACACCACAGTTCAAAAGCATCAGTTCTTCAGTGCTCAACCTTCTTCACAGTCCAACTCTCACATCCATACATGACCACTGGGAAAACCATAGCTTTGACTAGATGGACTTTTGTTAGGAAAGTAATTACTCAGCTATTAAAAAGAATGCATTTGAATCATTTCTAATGAGGTGGTTGAAATTGGAGTCTATTATACAGAGTGAAGTAAGTCAGAAAGAAACCAATACAGTGTATTAACACATATTTATGGAAATTAGAAAGATGGTAATGATGACCCTAAATGCGAGACAGCAGAAGAGACACAGATATAAAGAACAGACTTTTGGACTCTGAGAGATGGCGAGATTGAGATGATTTAAGAGAATAGCATTGAAACATGTATATTACCATATGTGAAATAGATGACCAGTCCAAGTTCAATGCATGAAACAGGGCACTCAAAGCTAGTGCACTGGGACAACCCAGAGGGATGGGATGGGGAGGAAAGTGGGGGGAGCGTAGGATAATGGACACATGTACACCTGTGGCTGATTCATGTTAATGTATGGCAAAAACCACCACAATATCGTAATTAGTCTCCAGTTTACATAAATAAATTAATTTTTAAAAAACAAAGTGTACATATATCAGTCCCAGTCTCCCAACTTATCCCATCCCCACTTGGTGTGCATATATTCTCAGCATCTCTGTGTCTAATTCTGCTTTGCAAAAAGGTATTTTTTTTTTTCAGTTTCTGAAACCTCCATGTGATCATTATGCTGGAATGTATAACATGTATATTCCTGTAGTGACACTTTGTACAGTTTATTTACTTGGAAAAATGAGAAATACTAATAGGCATTTTAAGGGGTATTGTTCAATGAATACAGAATTAGAGATCATATGACTTGCTTCTAAATTCCTCTCTACAACTAACTATAACTTCTAGTTCAAAATTTCACCTTTGAGGTTTCTTTATACACACCTACAAAAATAAAAATCTAAATAAATTCCAAGAATGTTTCTAATTCTAAAAGTGTTTGATTCAATAATAATAAATATTTATACCCCACTGTATCCCCCCCTTGTACTAATTGTTGAAGATAGGTAGATACTGATTACTCTCAGTAAATTCAGTTTGCTGGAGGAATCAGTAAGCGAATCATTTTAATACAGTGTGTTTTCTGCAACTAACAGAAAGGAAAGAATGATTATTCTGGAGTTCAGGGGACTCTTGTTAGTTATTTTTCTATTATCCACTGCCTCTTTTCCACTTTCCAGAATGTCTCATTACAAATTTTCCTTGATTTATGATGGGGTTACATACTGATATACCCACTGTAAAAAGAAAAATATCTTGAATTGAAAATGCATTTAATAAACCTAAGCTACCAAACATAACTTTGCCTAGCCTAATGTTAAACGTGCCAAGAAAATTTACATTAGCCTGCTGTTGGGAAAAAGCATCTAACACAAAGTCTGTTTATAATGAAGTGGTGAATGTCTTATTTAACTTATTGAACGCTCTACTGAAATGAAAATTGGGATGGTTGTGAGTGTATCAGTTGTTTGCCCTTGTGAACACTTCGTTGACTGGGATCTGAAGCTCTCTCCTGCTGCCCAGTAGTATTATGAGAAAGTATTATAGCATATATTTATAGCCTGGGAGAATATAAAAATTCAGAATTCAAAATATGTTTTTTTTCTGAATGTAAATTGCTTCTGCACCATCATAAAGATGAAAAATCATAAGTTGAACCATTGTTAAATTTTGAATCATCTCTATACCCAGATAGCCTTGTCATTCTAGAGAGGTTGATTCCAGACACTTCCAAAATACAGCCTAAGTTTGTCCAATCAAAAATCTCAGAACTTGTGTTGAGGATTTGGAAATACACATGTAATGAATGAAGGATAGGAGTCATGTTATTTATATTCTAATTTTCTCTCTGAACAATACTCTACCAATAATGCAGACATATCCTATATACATCTCCATGGCTAACTTCTTTTCAATATTTACCATAAAGCTTTTAATCCTGATCCTCATTTTTCTTACCTGGATAGCATATTCATCTTGNATGAATGAAGGATAGGAATCATGTTATTTATATTCTAATTTTCTCTCTGAACAATACTCTAACAATAATGCAGACATATCCTATATACATCTCCATGGCTAACTTTTCAATATTTACCATAAAGCTTTTGATCCTGATCCTCATTTTTCTTACCTGGATAGCATATTCATCTTGAACCAGACTACGGTATGTACACAGTTCTCTCACTGGCTCTGACCGAGTCTTTAGCCCTCAACATCACCTTCCTGGGATGGGCCACTTCTACTTAACTGTATGAAGTGAAAATGAAAATGAGATGGTCCTTAATTAAAGACTGGAATTCCATCAATAACAGTTGGACATGTGTGGCTGACAAGCAATAGATGTCAATTATATAGACTAAAATGAGTTACCAAATCTAACATCTGAATACTGTGCCTGTTACCTGAGATTGTGCCTAGTACATATATTGAACTTAATTTTAGAGTCTTTTTAAAAAATAATAATAACTTGTAAAGGATAAGGTGTATTTTATTCATGGATTTGAAGAAAGAATTAGAAGATTAAATAAAAATATAATGTTCTCAGAGAAAAGAAAATATTAAGAGTGTTAAGTCTGGGGAATTTCCTAATGGGGCAGTGGTTAGAACTCAGTGATTTCACTGCTGGGGCCTGGATTTAATCCCTGATTGAGGAACCAAGATACCACAAGCTGTGCATCTTGGCCAACAAAATAAAGAAAGAAAAGTAAATTTGTGTAACTCAGAGAGTTAATTATTTGATCCCTTACTCTCTAAAGGAATATTTATTTTCTGTAACTGATCTCATGAGGAATAAAGTATCACTTTCCAGTAGTTCAAGGAAATTCTTATTAAAGCTTCCTTATTCTGTTTACTTGGTAACTTCTCTACCACATTTTGGTATATCAGTATAACCTGATGTTATATGTGCTTTTTCTAAAAAGATACATATGTATTTTAGATAGACTGATTTTCATTTTTTTAAAAAAATTGCATTTAAGGTGTATCTTTCTAATATACAATTCTATCATTAATCTTTTTATGTTTATTATTTTTCATTTAAGATTTCCCAATTATTTTATATTTCCATAAAGTTCATTGATGCTTGTTTACCTTTTAAATGAGAGAGATCACATATTTGGGTATTATTTAAAGGAGATTAATATGGGCTTCTAGATNCTTTCTAATATACAATTCCATCATTAATCTTTTTATGTTTATTATTTTTCATTTAAGATTTCCCAATTATTTTATATTTCTATAAAATTCATTGATGCTTGTTTACCTTTTAAATGAGAGAAATCACATATTTGGGTATTATTTAAAGGAGATTAATATGGGCTTCTAGATCTCCATGGGAACACAATATGTTCCCCATGATTCATTTTCTAGAAATGGAGAGAAAAAAATAGTTTCCATGGAGATACAAAGGTGAACTAAACAGAAGTGGCCTTGAGGGCACTGACAGCATAGACAATTCTTCATTCTTCTTGCAAAATCCCAAATATATTTGAAATGCTTCTGAATTCAACCTAAAATGACAATAAGTGACCTCATTAAATATAATTTTATATCTTCTAAGGAATTAAAAACATATTAGGGTTTGTCATCTAATAATGAAAAGGTGAATATAATATAAAAATAGTCTAGGAAAAAAATTCTTTGAAAATAAAATAATGAAGTTCAAGGTTTACAATGGGGAAAAAGATGCAGTAAGACACCCGTGAAATGACAATATGTCATTGCTTTTTGTAATTAAAAAAGTGTCTTAATTAGTGGATTTTATCATTTTTTTAAATTAGAAGACCACTAAACCAGTACATATTCATTGTTCTTATGTAAGAATTTCTACACGAAACCTTTTTCCTTCACATTTGCCATTCTGTAGATCCAGGAAATCAATATTCAATTTCCTAGTTGTTGTTGTTTTTTTTTTCTGCTGAAGTAGAAGCATTAATTCCTTTCTTATTAGATTTATTCTTGGTTTAGGTTAGGAGATATGGTATCTCCATGCTTAAGTACAACTGATAACTGTATCGTGTGTTTAGCACAGCTTAACAAAACAGAACAGCACACTGGATAGAAAAGACTAGGTCCCTATTCTACCTCATTAATGAGTTTATAGAAAAGATATATTGAGTACAGTTATATGCCTAGTTGGAGAAGAAAATGGCAGTCCACTCCAGTACTCTTGCCTAGAAAATCCTGTGGACAGAGGAGCCTGCTAGGCTGCAGTCCATGGGGTTGCTGAGAGTCGGACATGACTGAGCAACTTCACTTTCATTTTTCACTTTCCTTCATTGGAGAAGGAAATGGTAACCCACTCCAGTGTTCTTGCCTGGAGAATCCCAGGGACGGTGGAGCCTGGTGGGCTGCCGTCTATGAGGTTGCACAGAGTTGGACAAGACTGAAGTGACTTAGCAGCACCAGCAGCATATGCCTAGTACTGTGCACAAGTTTAAGACTATAGAAATAAAAAAAAATATCTTATCTTTCCTTGGGAATTTCAAGGGAGCGATTACAAAGCAACATTATAAATGCCAAGAGGAGGTATGAATAGGTAATGGTGAGAGCACTTAGGGAGGGGGCTCCTGTCTTGGCCAAGACAAAGATGAGGTGATGTGACACTTGTGTTTGAGCTTGAATAAATGTCAGAAGTAACCAAGTAGATATGGGAAAGGAGACACTATACAAAGTACCAAGAGCTAATCTATGAGCTAATCTGAGCTAATCTGTGAGCTAATCTGAAACATTAGGAAAATTGCAACATAAGTGCTTCACCATGACTGGAATGATGAGAATTGGTATGGAAAATGCTAGAAGAATAGGTAGAACATAGAGCAAAAAATTTTTGAATGCTTCTATAAGCTATGCTTGGATTTAAAGCAAACTGATATGATTGGATGTGGGTCCTATAAACGAGCACACTGAGGACTGTATTAGGGAGATAATGGAAGCCAATGAGACCATAAGCAGAGAACACCAACTAGGAACCCATATATATATATTTTTTTTTTTTTTAAGAAAAATAAATATCAAATGAGTGATTCATATGAGTATATTCAAGATCCATAATGAAAAAATACAAATACTTTATACTTTGAAAGAAACTTCTGATTTTTATGGATACAGCCCTCAGTCAGTTGATTTTGTATCAAATAGATTGATCTAAGGCAGAGATTGCAAAGTGGCTCATGAGTCTTATTTGGTCCAACCGTGTGCCTGCTCACTCTGTGTTTAAAGTAACTAAGTTTAAATGCCTTTAGATTCAATACATAATTTAAACCCATTTTGCCACAGTTGCCACCAGTCTTTAATGTTATTCATTTCAAATAATGAAGTTACCATCAAGATACTTTGAATCACATAAATTTGTAAACCCTCATTTAAACTGTCTCTGATTATTAATTTTTGAATACTGCATCAAAGTTTGTGTGCATTCTCTTGATTTATTTTATCTATTACTTATATATTCTTTTGACTTTTATCATCTTTTTAAATCATTTTGACTTATCTTGAACTTTTCAGTGAATTTAACTTTTAACTTTATTATGAAATTATTTTAAGTATTTTCTCCCTAAATGGATATTTTTTATTAGACTTAATATGTTTGAAATTATTTGACAAATTTTGCTACATTTTAAGACTAGATCTTTATTATTATTATTATTTAAGTATAGAAATGATTTCTGCATAATCTAATATATCCTATTGGATATATTTATTAATAAATAATAAAGCATTTTCTTTGGTAATTTATTTTGACATGAAATAATACCATTTTCTAATTCTAAGATTATTTCTATATATTTTTTGTTACTGGACTTTAGTGTAAATACAGTCATCATATCTATATATCCTACATTTTATTATCTTTTTTCCATTTATTTAGCCAATGCATGAGCTTGAATTAGTGCATTTTCTTAAACTAGCTAAAGTGTTTTTAGTCTTTTGCCAGTATTTCAAGAAATTTTTTATAATTTAAAAGCTGCATACTTATAAATGCTTATTGCAGTTATATAGAATAAGACTTTGAGATTATCAACAAAACTATTATTATTTTTTTGAATCCTAATTATCCAGGACTAATCTGAAGTTTATATTTCTTAACTGAGTGATATAGCAGGAGACTGAGAATAACAGTTGCCATTGTACAATAAAAATAACAAATATTCAGCATTTGCAATGTACCAAGCACTATGCTAAGCATTTAAATGGGATGAACTGATTTACTGTTCATAATAATATTAAAATTACTTTTACAAATAAGAAAATCAAGGCACAAAGTGGTTAATTGACCTGGCTAATAAAATATAGGTGGTAAGTGATTAAGTTTGGGATTTGAACCCAAATAATTAGAATTAGAGTGAATTCATATGATGAGACAAGGGAATTAGTCTTCTGTATGTTATATAATAAGAGCTCCAGCTATCAACATTTGTGGATTTGATACCACATGGCATTGGGAAACATTATTAATTATAGAACTTTTCTTATACATGCAAAAGAGCAAATGCCTGTGTACCCATCACACAGCTTCAAAAATAATCCTCATATTCTCAGTCTTGTTTCACATATACTCCATCCATGTCCCTTCAAAAAAGTGGATTATTGTAAAGAAATTCAAAATGCTGCTCTAGTATTTTATAGTTAAAAGAGCAGGGATCTGTGTGCTCTGTGAACATAACCATAGTATCATAAAAATTAAAAAAGGTTGTTAATGTCATTAAATATTCAGTCAGTTACATCATATGCTTTGACTTGCATGGACGCTTTCCTAAGCCTTGACAAGCAGCATGAAATTATTTTTATATTTCTGAAATTTATGGAAAAGCTGTTACATATTTTTGTGAGATTTTAATTTCTAGTGCCTGGCCCAGTGCCCAATTCATGAAATATATGCTGACATTAATTTCTTTCCTTTAAAACATGGTGGAGAAGGAAATGGCAACCATTCCACTATTCTTGCCTGGAAAATTCCATGGACAGAGGAGCGTGGTGGGCTCCTTGAGTTTGCAAGAATCAGACATGACTTAGTGACTAAACTACCATCAGCACCACCAAAACATGGAACAAAGATATCCACTATTGGTTTTCATTCTGTTTTAATTTCTCCGTTTAGTTTCTAACGTCGTGTTTTAGATTTTTAATACTATAAGCCACCTTCCATATATTATTAAAAGTATAAATAATGACATTGCATTAACTGTTCATTCTGTTACTTACCTTAAAGACATTTTCATACCACTGTGAACACCATCAGTTTTATTGAAATGCTATGTTTGCCATCACTTACTCCTCTGACAACTTCCTTCCATTATCTTTCATCTTTCTAAACATTTGAGATTCTTTCTNTACTTACCTTAAAGACATTTTCATACCACTGTGAACACCATCAGTTTTATTGAAATGCTATGTTTGCCATCACTTACTCCTCTGACAACTTCCTTCCATTATCTTCCATCTTTCTAAACATTTGAGATTCTTTCTAACTTGATTGAAATAGGTTAAAGGAAACTTACTTCTTTAGCATAAGTGGCACATTATACTTCAAGTTTTGGAAAGGAGCCTTCTTACTTCCAAATGAAATGCCAGGCATTCTGAACTGTATGTCATCCACTCTCTCTTTCAGTATCACAGAGATAAGGTGCTACAAATATTACCTCAGTACAAAGTGGTACCTATGAAAGAAAATCTGTGGGGGCGCTGTGTTAATTCCTAGAATTTCTAAACGTATGTATGTGTTGTTTTAAACTCCAGTTTTCCACTAGAATAAGCCAATGTGAAGTACATTATCTGGGATAACCTAATAAAAGCAGTTTACGAGAATGAATAGAAGGAAATAGGGAAAGAGGGTTCACAGTAATGAATTTCCTAGCACACATCAGACAACTTAATTTTATGTAACTGGCTGTCATGTGTGTCTTGAATCTTCTAGACAGCCCTGAAAGGAAGACATTACCTCTGTTTTAAGGCTGTGGAAAGTGAGATTTAGATCACATTACTTGCTCAGAGTGATAACTAACAGATGATGATGTTCCAACTTTAAAATTTTTGCTTTTACCATCATACTGTTATTAATCCCAGAGACATTATCTTACTGTTTTATAGAAACAAAATAAGATACAGAAAAGTACTTTAAGGTATTATAAAGTATTTTATATCATTGGGAAGAATAATTATTTTTTTAATCAACTAGATTGGTTTAGTTGACTATCCATTTGGAAAAAGATAAAATTTGTCTGTTTCACATTGTCTAAAAAGTAAATAGAATAATTCTTAAAGGCAGACTCAGAATGCAAAGTATAAATATCATACTAGGGAAAACTTATCTAGCAATGATGTAAACCCCAGAAACCATAAAGGATAAGATCAAGAGATTTGGTCATATAAGCTTTTAAAAAAATTAAAGATTAAAGACATTATTAACAAAGTTAGAGGGGAAAACTGGAAGAAACATTTATAGGCCATTTGAACACAAAAAATCTCATACTTTCACTATATAAAAAAGGTATAAAAATTTTAAAAAAGCCTAGACAAGAAATGACACTAAAGAGCAAAAATTGATGTGAAATGCAATGACTAAAAAAAAGACTAATAAAATAAATAGTTTAAAATGCAAATAAAACAGGGCTTTCCCCAATCTATTCAAGTGTAAAATATGTTTAAACATTTATTAGCATCATCCTTGGGGATTACTACATTTATGAATCTACTCACATATAAAATAATGGTATATATTTTATATGGTCACTTGTAAAGACAGTTCATGATAAATGCTTTGCCTGTACCTAAGCAAGTTGCACAATTCCATTGTTTTGGTAGAAAAATCTAACAAAATTTTCTATATTTATCAGTTCATCTTCCTATTTATATTTATAGCTATGAGATTAAACAAAAATATGCTTCAGTTCAGTTCAGTTGCTTAGTCGTGTACAATTCTTTGCGACCCCGTGAATCACAGCACACCAGGCCTCCCTGTCCATCACCAACCCCCAGAGTTCACTCAGACTCACGTCCATCAAGTCAGTGATGCCATCCAGCCATCTCATCCTCTGTCGTCCCCTCCNGAAAAAGTGTTGGTTTAAGTAAGCTAAGTTTTCATCTTTCATAGCAGAAAGTAACTAAGCAATTTCCAGAGTCAATAAAATTTGAAATAAGTTTTTAAGCATATCATTCAAATGTTTAAAACTATAGAAGAACCAAGTCTAAAAGGATTTAAAATGGTAACTTCAGGGTCCAGATTCATAGATGGACCAATTGGGCAAAGAGTGTTGCTTTTCACTTACGAGCCCTTTTGTAGCATTTGATTAACCATGCGCATGCATAACTTTGGCAAACAGTATATTTTATTAAAAACTCAAACTCACAGTAGCTCATTGGCCAAGTTTAATCAGCTGTACTCGTTATCTACTGTTTGCCCCTTCACATCTATTTGCCACTGTTCTTCATGGCTCTCTGCTTTGGAGGCTGATCTGTTTGGCTTGTGTCAACAGATTCTCTTACCAGCAAGCCAAAGGAGATAAAGGGTGGGAAAAGAGTGAGGTCTCAATATTTATTCTCCTGGTTCTCTCAGTGGGTTGCTTTAAATTACCCTGTCTCTCAACTAAATGCCACTGCTCCTCTCAAAGTGTCTTGATCTAATCACCAGCTCTTTCCTCCTCAATTGTGATAACTTCTTCCTTTCTGCATCTCAAAGGGACTAGGGATTAAAACAGTTCCCTGTCATTAGCTGCAGGGCAGTATAGCAGTAACTCCTGAAGTNTGTCTTGATCTAATCACCAGCTCTTTCCTCCTCAATTGTGATAACTTCTTCCTTTCTGCATCTCAAAGGGACTAGGGATTAAAACAGTTCCCTGTCATTAGCTGCAGGGCAGTATAGCAGTAACTCCTGAAGTTTCTATACCTTTGTAATTTGGCACTGTATTAAATCTTTTTCAAATTGTACTAATTTGAGTATTCATTTGTTTCCTACTAGGGTCCTAACTGATATACCAGCCAAACCAGCATTCTCCAAAAAACAAGAAACAGAGAAGGTGAAAAAGGGAGGAAAAGGCAAGGTTGTAACAGAGGGTAATAACAAGTGACTTAGAACTGGACTAAAATTAGCAAGTGTTAACGGATGCCCATGCCACTGGTTTCATAATAAGGATAGGCAATGGTTTATGTTGTTATGGTCGGGGAGAGTGTTTGTTTGCCTGTGCTTTCTGAAGAAATGGTAGCAGATTAGGGTATACTGTGGTTTTGCTGAACACTCCATAAGGCTTGTGTCTCCATGAACTCAGGGCCACAGAACATGGGCCTGAAGATAAATTATTGCTTGGTCTGCTATTCTTGCATTTAATCAAAGACCATGATCTTTTCATCGGCCAGAAGTACTGTTCTTCTTTTCCCCTTCAAGTTTCTTCTGCCTGCTCCTTCATGCTAAATACTAAATAGTCTGCCTTATTGGAACTTTCTTCTCTTCACTGTGCTCCAAGGGCAGATTGATAAATTCTATCACTACCCAACTGTAGTGTAACAGGAAAGTAGGACTAGATGACTTCCATAAAATGCAATTATAAAACCAAATGGTACCTTAATCACACAAGCCTCTTCACAAAAACATCTGATAGTCTATGAGGTCTTTATTTCATATTTGTCTATTTTCCATTTATTTACTGCTTTGATGTAGAAGGCTGAGTTAGTCATATTCAGTATTTATCATAATTGGTCTGTGCAAGTCCCTTCTCTTATTTTATGTGTGTATTTATTCCCTTTTTAACCCTATTTCCCTCTCTTATTTTCCTAATTCCTGTGGGAAATTATTCTAATGTAGTTGAGTTATCATTTTATAGATGAAGAAGGGGAACTTCAAGAGATCACACAGCAAGTAATTAGCAGAACTTGAATCCAAACTGAACTCATTTGTCTGACTCCGAAAACCTTATGGTACACCTTTCCATAGCTGATTTGCTTGATGTACCATTATAAAAATGGTACCAAATTTATGTACATTTACTCACAACATTTCTTAACATTCAAGAAGAGCCTTCTAATAAAATTCAAAATGCAAGTCTTAACATGCCATATCCTCCTCTGTGTTGGAAAAGATAGACAAGCAGAAGTAATTAGATGCGTTGAGTCATTTGGGGATACAATATCCTGAATTGATCTTTTAGCTGGACAAAAAATAAAATGGAAAGTTCCTTATAGAATAGCAGCCATATAACTTTGGTGACTGTAATATAGACTATTTATATAGGGCTTCCCAGGTAGCTCAGTGGACAAAGAATCTACCTGCAGTGCAGGAGACACAAGTGACCTAGGTTCGATCCCTGGGTCATTGGGAAGATTCCCTGGGGAAGGGCATGGGAGAATCCTGTGGACAGTATTCTTGCCTGGAGAATCCTGTGGACAGAAGAGACTGGGGACTGTAGTCTGTGGGTTTGCAANATCCCTGGGTCATTGGGAAGATTCCCTGGGGAAGGGCATGGGAGAATCCTGTGGACAGTATTCTTGCCTGGAGAATCCTGTGGACAGAAGAGACTGGGGGCTGTAGTCTGTGGGTTTGCAAAGAGCTGTACATAACTGAAGCAACTGAGCGCAGCACAGCACATATATTATGTAAGTCTCCATACGAATGGTTGATTATCGCACTTTTCATAAAAATTTGTTCCCCTAAAGTTAACACCATTAAGATACTATCAATTTTCCAAAATGTCTCCTCCCCCTATTCCTTTGCATTCTGCTTTTTAAAAAGGTCACATTAGAATAGAAAGGGCTCATAACACAGAATTGTTATAGGGCTTCCTTAAGACACACCATACTGATTTCTAACATCACATTTAGGAGTTTCAGATAGCCTGTGCCTGTTCTTACTGGACTATTTCACTTTTATTTACCTGAGAGGACTGCCCACATGGATTACTCTCGGAAACTCAGATATTCACAGAGTTTTGTGCATTCAGTGTGGAAGGACAAGGGTATCCACCTAAGAAAATTTAATATTATATTATGAAGCTTCAGCTCTAGGAACACTTTCTTGCAGTGGCCCCTTCTGAGACTTTGTGGCTTCACTGTATTTTTTCTTGAAGAATGTTCCCCCAATTATATCCAATATAAATATATATAGTAGGATTACAAGACTTATAAATCTAAAATCCTGGATCTTCCTGGTTCTACTTTCTGCAACTAGTTCTGGAATGATGACATACATATAGATGCAGTCTATCTTATCAGGGATCAATACAAGTTTCAGCTTGAGAGAAATATAAGTAGGTAAGCAAGAATAAGAGTGTGTATGAAACTACTTTAATTCTGTAGAAAAGAAAACCAAAACTTCCCTTCTGTAGTCTTAGTACTGGTGAGAGATAATGCTTGAGAATTTAAATGTTAAAATAACTGACCTATATAAAAGCTATGATTAAACATTTAATATCCATGCAGAGAGATTACCATTCTTCATTATGGCCTGTCACATTCTACTTGGCACTCATTATGTAACAATTACTGTCCATTAAGTGGGATGAGGATTCCCTCGTGCATTTAAACCATACACATGCAATTATACATGCATTACATTATGTAGCATCCTTGAGTTAGATGTTTTAGTTCAGTTGCTCAGTCATGTCCTGCTCTTTGTGACCCCATGGACTGCAGCATGCCAGGCTTTCCTATTCATGACCAACTTCTAGAGCTTAACTCAAACTCATGTCCATAGAGTCGGTGATGCCATTCAGCCATCTCATGCTCTGTTGTCCCCTTCTCCTCCTGCCTTCAATATTTCCCAGTGTCAGGGTCTTTTTCAGTGAGTCAGTTCTTTGCATTAGGTGGCTAAAGTATTGGAGTTTCAGATGTTTGGAATTTTTATATTGCCACTTCTGAATATCTGTAGTTTCTTCAGTGTTCAATAAGTTATAACAATGTTTCACTTTAAATAAGAAAGTTATTTTTAAATATAAAAAAGAATTGAGAAAATTAGTGTTTTTATTTTATTTTTACACATTTAATTACATATGGTATATAATTCCCCAAATTGTCTAAACTTAAGAGGAGATACAATAGTATTTTCAAGTTGTTTTGCTTTATAGACTATATGCTATGAAATATTTTTGACCTTTGGAACTTTTAAATGTTGAAACAATTAAAATTGTTGCAATAAATAAAATGAAATATTAGTGAAATAATTCATAACAGAAAACAGAATCATGACATAACTTTTTGTGCACAAAACTCTGATACTTGGTTTTGCATTTTAAAGATATTTAATCAGATTTTAGTTAAAAAAAGAAAAAAGAAAACAAGATACACAGCACTGGGCGTATACTGTAAGATAATGATCTTGACACACAAAAGATGAAGGAGCCATAAAATGAACAAGATGCCAGTTTCCTCAGAAGAAATGAAATATATATTAGGACAAGCACACTGAGTTGTTTAAGAAATATATACAAATCAATAAGGAAGAAAAACATGTTTCACAAATATGTACAAAGCAGCTAACTGTGCAACTCTGACATCTTTATTAGTCAGGATTCATTTGGTTATAAAAGATAGAGATGTTACTCAACTTGGAGATAATGGGAGAATTGGGCTCACAAGCCAGAGGCGTCACTGGCCATAAAACAGAGATTCTAGTTTCTCTCTGTGAGTGAGTGTTATTCTCTCAGACTAGCTTTTCCAAAGCTGTCCTAAAGAAGCAGTGAACTCATGCTTTTTCAGCCTCAGGATTCCAGTTCAGAGTTGCAAGTTACCAGAAAGAGCTCTGATTGGTAACTTGGGTCACTGTTCATCCTTGAATTGATGGTGGCCAGCAGAAAAGTGTTATAATTGGTACATACTGAGCCAGGTCTCTACTCTTCACACCAGTGGTCACTGTTCGCAAAGAGGTGATTTACATAAAGAAACAGCTGCTTCCTTTAAAATTACATGATAAAGGGCAAAAAGCAACAACAACAAAAAATCCAAACAAACAAAAAGCGGTATTTGAAAAGAAAGCCTTTTAAAAAGCGTATTTATTTTATTTTAGACTACACTAGCTTTCATTGCTGTGTGCAGGCTTTCTCTAGTTGTGAAGAGTAGGGACTCCACCTCAGCTGCAGTACGTGGGCTCCCTTTGCTGCGGCTTCTCTTATTGCGGAGCATGAGCTCTAGAGCANACAAAGGGCAAAAAGCAACAACAACAACAAATCCAAACAAACAAAAAGCGGTATTTGAAAAGAAAGCCTTTAAAAAAGCGTATTTATTTTATTTTAGACTACACTAGCTTTCATTGCTGTGTGCAGGCTTTCTCTAGTTGTGGAGAGTGGGGACTCCACCTCAGCTGCAGTACGTGGGCTCCCTTTGCTGTGGCTTCTCTTGTTGCGGAGCATGAGCTCTAGAGAATGGGCTCAGTAGTTGTGATACTAGGACTTTGTTGCCCTGCTGCATGCGGACTCCTCCTCAGCTAGGGATCGAACCTGTATGTCCTGCATTGGCAGGCGAATTCAGAACTACTGCATCACCAGGGAAGTCCCTGAAAAGCAAGTCTTTCTATTTTTTTTTTTTTTTTTCTTGAAAACCTATGGGACTTCAAATATTTTAATTGAGTCTTCAACAGATGGGGATTTTGGAATTATTTTTAAAAAATAATTTTGACTCAATTATGCAAGAACAGCATTATGTAAATTTACTTTGAAAATACTTTGCCCTCTTAGTATCTAAATTATCTAAGTAAATGAATGTCCTTCCTTGACATTTCTGTTTATCAGAAGAGGCAACATATACCTTCCATTTTTAACCTCAGACTGAAATTAATGACTTTCNAAAAATAATTTTGACTCAATTATGCAAGAACAGCATTATGTAAATTTACTTTGAAAATACTTTGCCCTCTTAGTATCTAAATTATCTAAGTAAATGAATGTCCTTCCTTGACATTTCTGTTTATCAGAAGAGGCAACATATACCTTCCATTTTTTACCTCAGACTGAAATTGATGACTTTCTGAAATGGATAATACTGAAAGAAAATACACAAGGCTCTAAATAAAGACAAACAGTTCTCTGAAATCATATTCTATTTAGCATCTATGGTTTCTTCCTTCTGTTATATGTACTCTTATTTAACTAGCAGTGATTTCCCTTGGATCTCAAATCAACCATTTACCCTAACACTTGCATCTCTCTGCCAGGAAGGTGATGAGAAGACATTGTCAGTGCTTAGGGATAGTTTCATGTCTTTGGATACCCTGGACAGTAAAAGAACAATAGATTAATGTGAACCTGAGGAGTTTATCTGTTGAAGNTCTGAAATGGATAATACTGAAAGAAAATACACAAGGCTCTAAATAAAGACAAACAGTTCTCTGAAATCATATTCTATTTAACATCTGTGGTTTCTTCCTTCTGTTATATGTACTCTTATTTAACTAGCAGTGATTTCCCTTGGGTCTCAAATCAACCATTTACCCCTATACTTGCATCCCTCTGCCAGGAAGGTGATGAGAAGACATTGTCAGTGCTTAGGGATAGTTTCATGCCTTTGGATACCCTGGACAGTAAAAGAACAATAGATCAATGTGAACCTGAGGAGTTTATCTGTTGAAGGTATTTTAGGGCCCTGAGGCCATCTGTCTATGATAAGAAAAGAATATGTGTAATAGAGACGGGTTCCCTTATTGATCCTGAGGGCATCAGGTGTTTTCATACTTTTGTAGTTTATTTTTTGTTCTCTGTTTTGAATCTTTCTGAATTCCTTCTGCCTATCCTTGAGTCTAAAAGTAAGATCCACTTTCCACGTAATTCTCTTCTAGACTAATTCTCCACTGTGTTCCAGGTATTGTTGTGAACAATGCTGGAGATAAATCTTTATATCTACCATTGTAACTGATTCATACACAGCCCATAAATGCCTCTTGAATGCTAAATAAAAAATAAGTGAGAAAGGGCATACACACAGAAATGGAGACTATTCTGATGTAAGATTAAAAAAAAAAAAAAAAAAAAAGCTCATGCATCCAAAGCAAGTAGGAAGTCCACATCCTATTTTACTACAACATTCTTGAAGAAGGAACTTAACAGCAACACATGGCACCAATGCAAGGTGTTTTATGAGAGAACAGAGGGACAGAAATAGTGCTTTATTTTATGAGCTCTGGAAACAGTTTCCTTTTACTAGAAGGAAACAGTGTTTTCATGCCATGAAAATATTTGAAATATTGCAAACCTTGCCTCCACAAACCGTCTTTGCAGGGTAGAGAAGATTCAGCACTGCCCCTTACTTTCATCTAAACATGAGCACATGTGATGATGTGAATCTTGGTTTCTGTGAGATCTACTTGAAAATCACTGAGAGAGCTTTTGTTTATAGGGACTCCCTGTTGAATTCCTTTCTAAAATAAGGAGTTCTTATGGAAAGTAAATATTTCTAAACTTTACAGGTGTTTCTCAAATCAGAGCATTTCTATGATAACGCTACTAATAGCGACAATGTACAAGGAAGNACCTTGCCTCCACAAACCATCTTTGCAGGGTAGAGAAGATTCAGCACTGCCCCTTACTTTCATCTAAACATGAGCGCATGTGATGATGTGAATCTTGGTTTCTGTGAGATCTACTTGAAAATCACTGAGAGAGCTTTTGTTTATAGGGGCTCCCTGTTGAATTCCTTTCTAAAATAAGGAGTTCTTATGGAAAGTAAATATTTCTAAACTTTACAGGTGTTTCTCACATCAGAGCATTTCTATGATAACGCTACTAATAGCGACAATGTACAAGGAAGTCGTGTGAAGCAGAGTAACTGGCCAGCAGTTTTGCATTCTCTCATAACCACGGCCCCACAGAAAGGTTGAGTATAACTTCTGGAGTCAGATGGTCTTGGTCTGAATCCTGGGCCTAACAGTTCTGAAGTGTAATCTCAAGGAAGGTTTTTATTTTTCCTATTTGTGTCTCAGTTTCCAAATCTATGGAAAAGAAAATGACAGTTAATTGCTCAGATGTACTATTACATGGCTCTGCAGCAAACCAGTAATGGGATCTGAATGTAAAACCTGAAAAATGAGAACTTGAAAAAGTCCAAGCAGACTCTGCTGCCTACCTGAGTAGTACATATTAGCTGAGAAACTGTAAAGTATTGAGTGTTCATAAATCTATAGGTGAATGACTCTGAAAGACACACTCTAAAATTTAGATTTTGGTTTAGTTCAATTCCAGCTGCACTTCACACACACACAAAAAAGATGTGGTAAGTTAATTTCCTTTTTGCAAAATGAAAGTTCCTTGTCAGAGATAGCTCCCTTCCAAGCTCTCTGTCACATGGGGACTTATGTTGATGGCAACTCTGATCGGAGGTATCTTAAAACATCATGGTTGTCCCATACCAGTGAGCTTTAATGGACAAAGTTTCAAGGATATTTTGATCAGCTAGGCCTGGAAATAGTACATATTTATTGACTGGGCCTGGCAATAGCATGTGCACAGCATCAAATGAACACATAATAATGCAAGAGAGACTGAAAAATGCTGCCTAATCTTATGCTTTCATAGAAGAGAGGATATTTAAATTAGACTCATCTTCTGTCCAAATGAGACAGCCTACAACTTCATTCCATTGCTTTACTAGTTTCAAAGTCCAGGAGATCTAGAAGATGCTCTGTCCTCTCAATCAGGATCCCTTTTGTGTTATTATATTTTGATTCCTAAGAACTAAAGATAGCATACAGTAGTAAAGCAGGTGCAGGGCAATCATAAGAAATATTATTCTAAAGATGGATAAATGTGAAACTGACTCATGGCAGGCCATAGCACAGAGCAGTGGTGGAATCCTTCTGAGAAGGCATTTGAAAGACTCCTCCACACTGCCAGTGGAGGAGGCTTCATGATAAGATCTTAGTTCTATGTTCTGGAAGAAATCTCTTGTCATTTATCTCCATAGATTCTCCTGCTATTCTCTTGAGGAATTTTCTTTACGTATTTTCATCTATAGACACCTTTGAAATTGTTCTTCAAGAGTTTGTGGAGCTTCCAAAAACCAATGCTTGATCATAATACAATTGGGAGCCTAAGGATTGTTTAATGTTTAGTCTTTTTATTTGTTTAATTTCTTGGCTTAACTCATAGTTCTTTAAAAATAAAATCATTTCCAAAAGTTATTAGGGTTCTAATCTAGTTGTGTCCAGTTTATTTCAAGGGCCAGTAAGCATACCCGAGGTCCTTTTGTAAGGTTGACTTCTCTATCTTGCTGTATTTCTTTGCTTCTTTGCTTTTATGCTCATTTCTTTCAACATAGTAATAGCTGGCCTCTGAACAATAGGTTTGGTGGGAAGGCAGTACCCTTAATCTTATCTATTGCTGCAGGGCTGAATTCCTTGTCTAACTGAGAAAACTTCCTGCCATTTTGTGCTTAAAGTCTTTTTTTTTTTTTTTTTTTTCAGTTTTATCTCTTATGTTAGAGGTTTTGAAGAAGTAGGCTTCTCCAACACTGCCAAATACTTAATGTCTACTTTCAGACCAGCCAATTCTTTCCTGAGTTCATTCATTTCTCATGGTACTTTGACAGATATATCAAGCAGAAGTCATACAAACTAATATGCTGGCTGTTTTTTCTTACCTTTTCTCCCTGAGCTACAGGTTTGGTAGACCCTTAGTCTTTCTTCAAAAATTATTACAGGCAACAGTTTTAACAAATATTTAGCCAAAGAATAACAAGAGTTCTCCAACCTTTCAGCATTCTTTATCTGTTTCTTACTAGTTGCTACCATTTTTAAGTAATGGACTTCAATAGCACAGTGCTCCTTCTATTTCATCCACCATAAGTTTAAAAAAAAAATGGAGATATTCTTGAGAGATTTTTCAGACCAAGGCTGGAAGGGAACAGCACATTTCACTTTGAATCACATCCCTTTGTCTAATATTCGGGCACATGCCCAGACCTATGTGCTTGGAAGCTAGAAGTTATACTCTAGCTCTATGTCCAAGAAGAGGAGTAAGTGGATTTTAGTGAGTGCATAGTAATCTCTATCACAGCTTCACATGGATTTAATATGTATACCAATGTTTTTCTCTCATAGAATTATATACCAAATCAGGAATTTTTACTGATGGTTCTGCCTGAAAATATTACCAGTAGTTGCTTATTCTGAATTGTGTAAGTAAACATTTCTCACCATTCGTGAATATAAATTTGACATGGAAAATAATGTGTATTTTTAAAGTTTATTATAAGATTAAAAGTCTGAAAAAAACATTTTGGATAAAATGTATTATACTTCAGAAAAAAATTAAAATTTACTACCTTTTACCAGATCTTCAAATCAGTCTTATAAAAAATATCATTGAATCATAGAATATTTGAATATGGACATTTATACCACTCTGTATTTTACATTTAGAACACAATGTTCTAAGAAATACTTGGGTTATATTAATGGACCTGAAGTTTTCTGAATGAAAGAAGGAATCTGTCAAAATATTACACTACACTCAAGGCATACAGAGAAGAGAGCAAGAAGTGCAAGATTATGGTAGATTCTAAGAGACCAGGGACCAGGCCCGTTTTTACCTCTAAATCTCCAGCAATAGCAGAGGGCTAGGTAAGCAGTTGGTATGCAATACATATTTGATGAACCAATGAGTAAAAGAATAGTCAGGTCCATTCAGTTCAGTTCAGTTGGTCAGTTGTGTCTGACTCTTTGCAACCCCATACACCACAGCATCCCAGGCCTCCCTATCCATCACCAACTGCCCATGTCCATTGAGTCAGTGATGCCACCCAGCCATCTCATCCTCTGTTGTNCCTATTTGAAACCAGTCTGTTGTTCCATGTCCAGTTCTAACTGTTGCTTCCTGACCTGCATACAGGTTTCTCAAGAGGCCAAGAGCTACTAATAGCTACCAAAAATAATAACTACAAAAAGACTGTGGGATATCCAATTTTCCCAGCAAAATTGATGTTACGTGAAAATATGTTGTAAATATGTAAGACACTTTTCCAAATAATAAGGGTCATTGCTGCAGTTATGCAGTAATAGCTTTGTGACCCAGTGGACTGTAGCTTACCAGGCCCCTTTGTCCATGCAATTCTCCACGCAAGAATACTGGAGTGGGTAGCCCTTCCCTTCTCCAGGGGATCTTCCCAACCACCATCTGAGCCATTAGGGAAGCCCAAGTATAAATTAAAATATCAATAAGATACAGTCCCAGTATGATCTGATTTTTCAATTTGACTTTTGCTGATTGCTAAACCAGTACTGGAAGTATTTAAAAAGTATTTGAAGACTTGGATAATGTAATTGTGGCAGTGATACTTAAAATTAAATATGAACTATGACCAAAGATGACATTATAATATTAACACAGTCTATGTTTAAGGTTATTGTAAAGGGAATGTTTATATACAGGTAATACATTAAAATTTAAATCATAACAATCATCTTGACACAGGGAGCGCGGTGGTAGACTCTACACTGGGATTGAATCAGTTCTAATGAGATGGATGAAACTGGAGCCGATTATACAGAGTGAAGTAAGTCAGAAAGAAAAACACCAATACAGTATACTGACACATATATATGGAATATAGAAAGATAGTAATAATGACCCTGTGTGTGAGACATCAAAAAAGACACAGAGGTATAGAACGGACTTTTGGCCTCTGAGGGAGAGGGAGAGGGAGAGGGTGGGATGATTTGGGAGAATGACATTGAAACATGTATACTATCATGTAAGAAACGAAGCGCCAGTCTATGTTCAATACAGGATACAGGATGCTTGGGGCTGGAGAACGGGGATCATCCAGAGAGATGATATGGGATGGGAGGTAGGAGGGGGTTTCAGGATTGGGAGCTTGTGTACACCTGTGGCTGATTCATGTCAATGTATGGCAAAACCAATACAGTATTGTAATGTAGAATAAAGTAAAAATTAAATTAAAAAATAATAAATTTAAAAAATTAAAAAATAAAACAAGTAAATATTTACTCATTGACACAAAAAATAAAAAATAAATCATAGCAATCAAGTTTTATTTTCATTCAAAGAATTTATTATGTTAAATATCTCTAAGGCAAAGTTTAATAGTTGTTATGAATAATGAATCAAAGAGAGTACATATAACAATATTCTCAAAAATAATTTGATAGCTGACATTGTGCAGTCTCATTTTTTTTCCAGCCTGCTGTGACTATGTATATTGATAGAGAAAAATCAAATAAAATTGAGGGTACTTAGATAAGCTTTGTTGGGAGTGAATGAACCAAGAAAGTTAGTGTTTCACAGATGAGCTCAAGAAAAAATGCAAATATTTTTCTGAGTATTCTTATTATTTTAAAGTTAGTTGCTATTGAAAACATTACTAAAAAGATGAAAAACACAAAGGGATTACAGTAGGTTGAATCTTAATATTCATGGAGTAAAATTATCAGAAATATTTCTACTACTGCTAACACTTGATGGTTTTATATTAGCAAAATATTTCTAGCAAGAAACTATTTTTAGCAAAGTATTATCAGCCACATGCCAGGCACTGTCTGCTTGGTACTAGGGCTAAATCAGTGAGCCAGACAGACAGGACTGAATGTCTTGTCCCTCAAATAGGATGGAATTTTCCTCTTGTCTAGGTAATTAAATTTCTCTCCATGTTGAAGACCAATAGTCAGAAACTGAGTCCTCCTCATTTTGACTTACTTACCTTCAGATGTAGCTGTGCATCTGAATACATGTTTCTCATCTATTTATACACATATTCCCTCATTTCTAAATCATGTAAGGTATAATAGAACTATTTTCCTTTGATTTTATAAATTATCTTTTCAAAGTGTGTGTCAGTGGAATAGTACCAATTAAAACTGGAAGAAAAAAAGCAAGACTGTGGAAGTGATATCTGATGAGACTACATGTGAATAACTTAGTAAAATTAAACATGTACATAATTTTTTATACATAGAAAAATGATTTCATTGGCAAGAAAAAGGATCCCTCTACAGAACTGACTAACAAGAGTGATGGGATAACCTTCAAAGGAGGAAACAAATGCAGTGACAGCTAAGTTGTTTTGTGCTGTGATACAGAAAAATAGTGAGAGAATTTCTGTTGGAAATCATCAGACAGACGCGGGAGAAACTGAGACATCCTGTCTCATAGACAATAACTACAGAGACAGAGTAGACGATCTAATAACCCTCTTCTTTATCCAATGTTTTCTTTTTTTTGGTTTCTGCATGATAGTGGAACAAGGATTGTAGAAATCCAAGATCACACTGTGCACTGTTTGAAGAACGAGGCGTACAACTATTGATAGGTGCTGTATCTGTCAGAAAGAGTAGAAATCTTGACATCATCCCACAGGTTTAATTTTTAAATGGATGTGAATGGCTTTAAGTACTTTTTATTGTTCTGTTTGTGTCGACAATGTGAGCCATAGGTCTTCCTATATTGCGCTGTAAATAAACAGTGTCACTAGCATTGGACTCACTGTGATGGATAGTGTCCATTTCTCAATCCTCAGTTGTCTGATTATCCAAGTTCTATTATATCATTAAACAGCCATAAGAAATGTGGGTAATTGCATTCCCAAGAATAAAATTGCTCACTTGGGACTCAGCTCCAAAATGACCCAGTAACTATTTAATAGAACCCTTTGTAAAACTTATAGTTACAGAGATAGATAAGTAAATAATAGATCATAATATCTTTATATATATATAGAGAGAGAAAGAGAGATAGCAATTATTTCACACACTATATATATATATACATATATACATATATATCATGAGCTATATGGCTAAGGACATAAAATATTATACTTTTTCTTTTTCTCCTAGTTCTAAAGTCTTCTGATTATATATATATTGTTTGAATTCTAGCTAGTAGCATCATCAACTCAATGGATATTAGTTTGAGCAAACTCCTCCTAGAGATAGTGAAGGATAGGGAAGCCTGCTGTGCTGCAGGCCATGGGGTTGCAAAGAGTCGGACACGACTTAGCAATTGAACAAGTGTCCATTAGTTTATTCAGAATTGGTGTTTCTCTTTATAATTATCTTCCTAATACTAATTGTTAACTTAATAAGACGCTTCCTCTTATTGGTAGAATATTTCAGGGAAAATTGAGGAGTTTTGAATTGTGAAGAATGGTGAGAATTGAATTGTGAAGTCTCACATTTGCACAAAGTTGCCAGTCATATCTAAAAACAAAGAAAACACACAGAGAGCAAAAGTAATGCATTTGCCCCTTTTTCTTCTGTGGCTATGAGACTTGGTCTTTTGTCTTCACTCATTCATATACCTTTATGTCCTTAGATGAAAATTAATGCCTGAGAAACGAGAATTGAACAGTTCATATTGTATATAGATAATTTTTGATAATTTTAACATTTTGGGGGAGAAATAAAGGATGCTTTATACATTTTAATACATTTTGATTCTGACTGGTAGAGTCATGAAAGAAAATGCTGTAGTGTCCATTTGGAAGCAGAGGAAATTCCAAGCTTTATGTAAATCAAAGTACAATTTTGTGCTATTGAAACCTTTAAATAATCTAGTCATTATTGCATATCACAGGGCAGGCAGGGACTAGCCTTTTAAAACTCCCAGGAACATTTCCATTTTCCAATCTGTTTGATCTCTGGTGTTACCTTGAAGTTGGAGAGACTCCTTTGAGCTCTGACAATCACTGAATAAATTGATCTATAAATACATATTTACAGAGCACTCTTTCTGTATGATACTAAAGTGTTTTGAGAGATAGAAATATAGAAGACAATATGCACTTAAATTTAATAGCTAGTTAGAAAATGAAGCATTGTAAATGAAAATGTAACATTAGTGACAACATTATAGTGATAGCATTTAAATGATATTTTAGTATAGCAGTATAATTTATGTGCTTTCAACATGATTCTTTGCCAACTTCTCTGCTTTCTTTACTCAATTCTGTTGAACTCCTATGATCTAAATGATCTAAAATATGATGGGAGGGATAGATGTTAATCTTTTCTTGAGGATAAATGGAGTCAAAGATCTACATTTATACTTTTGTTTCCACCTATACTAGCCTGTGTGTGTGTGTGTGTGTAAAGGTGCTTGATTGTGTTTGACTCTTTGCAACCCAATGGACTGTAGCTGTCAAGGCTGCTCTCTCCATGGGATTTTCCAGGCAAGAATACTGGAGTGGGTAGCCACTCCCTTCTCCAGGGGATCTTCCCAACCCAGGGATTGGCAGATGGGTTCTTTACCACTATGCCCCCTGGGAAGCCCTATATTAATTAGCCTGCAGGGTACCAAAGCCATCAAATTTATAGAGCTGGGTCTTTGATAGTCTTGAAACTCAAAAAACTTAAGGTCCCTGTATACACAAACTGAAAGTTTAAAACATTTCAGATTATTTGACCCTAAAAAGAAAGATGAGCTATTATTCAGTCACCATATTTGTAGAATATGGTGTAGCTACCATATTCTGTAACTACTGAGCTACATGTTTTTTAAGAGTCAGTGTTATGCAGGAACCTGTCTTTTGTGAGACTCCAGTGTGAGAAACACAATACATCAGATTTAATTGGAGATCCTGATTTTTTCAAAGAAACTAGTGACCCCCTTCTTTTCCTATGGATAGGAAAGAATGTCAGCAACAAGCTATACATTTTAAACATTTTCATTTACTTAGCAGGTAGGGGCATCCCTAGTTTAAGCTCTTGTTTCTGATGAACTTGTAGTAGATGTACTACATCACCAAACTGGCTAGAAAATAATTCAATAAAATAGGCCTTGCTGAATTAAAGTGCAAAAGTACTGTGGAAACTTAATGAAATAAAAGTTCTAGTTTCCTCTGAGAGGTGTCTCTGTGGTGGTGGTTCTGAGGTTTTCCACTATATCATATGCCAGGGAAGTCATAGTTCTGTTTATAACATAAAAGAAAAAAAAAGATACTTGACATGGAAATATTCTCTGAAGGACTGAGCTAGTAGTTTTATGCTATCAAAACTTCTACCCTATGAGAAAGATCAATACATTTTTTAATTAGACCAGGAAACAGGTTACCTTTGCTTTTTTCTTTTCCTTACTTTGAGCAACAAGTAGCTGAGGCCCAAAAATATTATACAAATTTGGGAGGTGTCAAAATTACTTAACAGTGAGAAAATAGTGTANGAAGCGCCAGTCTATGTTCAATACAGGATACAGGATGCTTGGGGCTGGTGCACGGGGATGATCCAGAGAGATGATATGGGATGGGAGGTAGGAGGGGGTTTCAGGATTGGGAGCTTGTGTACACCTGTGGCTGATTCATGTCAATGTATGGCAAAACCAATACAGTATTGTAATGTAGAATAAAGTAAAAATTAAATTAAAAAATAATAAATTTAAAAAATTAAAAAATAAAACAAGTAAATATTTACTCATTGACACAAAAAATAAAAAATAAATCATAGCAATCAAGTTTTATTTTCATTAAAAGAATTTATTATGTTAAATATCTCTAAGGCAAAGTTTAATAGTTGTTATGAATAATGAATACAAAGATAGTACATATAACAATATTCTCAAAAATAATTTGATAGCTGACATTGTGCAGTCTCATTTTTTTTCCAGCCTGCTGTGACTATGTATATTGATAGAGAAAAATCAAATAAAATCGAGGGTACTTAGATAAGCTTTGTTGGGAGTGAATGAACCAAGAAAGTTAGTGTTTCACAGATGAGCTCAAGAAAAAATGCAAATATTTTTCTGAGTATTCTTATTATTTTAAAGTTAGTTGCTATTGAAAACATTACTAAAAAGATGAAAAACACAAAGGGATTACAGTAGGTTGAATCTTAATATTCATGGAGTAAAATTATCGGAAATATTTCTACTACTGCTAACACTTGATGGTTTTATATTAGCAAAATATTTCTAGCAAGAAACTATTTTTAGCAAAGTACTATCAGCCACATGCCAGGCACTGTCTGCTTGGTACTAGGGCTAAATCAGTGAGCCAGACAGACAGGACTGAATGTCTTGTCCCTCAAATAGGATGGAATTTTCCTCTTGTCTAGGTAATTAAATTTCTCTCCATGTTGAAGACCAATAGTCAGAAACTGAGTCCTCCTCATTTTGACTTACTTACCTTCAGATGTAGCTGTGCATCTGAATACATGTTTCTCATCTATTTATACACATATTCCCTCATTTCTAAATCATGTAAGGTATAATAGAACTATTTTCCTTTGATTTTATAAATTATCTTTTCAAAGTGTGTGTCAGTGGAATAGTACCAATTAAAACTGGAAGAAAAAAAGCAAGACAGTGGAAGTGATATCTGATGAGACTACATGTGAATAACTTAGTAAAATTAAACATGTACATAATTTTTTATACATAGAAAAATGATTTCATTGGCAAGAAAAAGGATCCCTCTACAGAACTGACTAACAAGAGTGATGGGATAACCTTCAAAGGAGGAAACAAATGCAGTGACAGCTAAGTTGTTTTGTGCTGTGATACAGAAAAATAGTGAGAGAATTTCTGTTGGAAATCATCAGACAGACGCGGGAGAAACTGAGACATCCTGTCTCATAGACAATAACTACAGAGACAAAGTAGACGATCTAATAACCCTCTTCTTTATCCAATGATTTTTTTTTTTTGTTTCTGCACGATAGTGGAACAAGGATTGTAGAAATCCAAGATCACACTGTGCACTGTTTGAAGAACGAGGCGTACAACTATTGATTGGTGCTGTATCTGTCAGAAAGAGTAGAAATCTTGACATCATCCCACAGGTTTAATTTTTAAATGGATGTGAATGGCTTTAAGTACTTTTTATTGTTCTGTTTGTGTCGACAATGTGAGCCATAGGTCTTCCTATATTGCGCTGTAAATAAACAGTGTCACTAGCATTGGACTCACTGTGATGGATAGTGTCCATTTCTCAATCCTCAGTTGTCTGATTATCCAAGTTCTATTATATCATTAAACAGCCATAAAAAATGTGGGTAATTGCATTCCCAAGAATAAAATTGCTCACTTGGGACTCAGCTCCAAAATGACCCAGTAACTATTTAATAGAACCCTTTGTAAAACTTACAGTTACAGAGATAGATAAGTAAATAATAGATCATAGTATCTTTATATATAGAGAGAGAGAGAAAGAGAGATAGCAATTATTTCACACACACTATATATATATACNTCAGCTCCAAAATGACCCAGTAACTATTTAATAGAACCCTTTGTAAAACTTATAGTTACAGAGATAGATAAGTAAATAATAGATCATAATATCTTTATATATATATAGAGAGAGAAAGAGAGATAGCAATTATTTCACACACTATATATATATATACATATATACATATATATCATGAGCTATATGGCTAAGGACATAAAATATTATACTTTTTCTTTTTCTCCTAGTTCTAAAGCCTTCTGATTATATATATATTGTTTGAATTCTAGCTAGTAGCATCATCAACTCAATGGATATTAGTTTGAGCAAACTCCTCCTAGAGATAGTGAAGGATAGGGAAGCCTGCTGTGCTGCAGGCCATGGGGTTGCAAAGAGTCGGACACGACTTAGCAATTGAACAAGTGTCCATTAGTTTATTCAGAATTGGTGTTTCTCTTTATAATTATCTTCCTAATACTAATTGTTAACTTAATAAGACGCTTCCTCTTATTGGTAGAATATTTCAGGGAAAATTGAGGAGTTTTGAATTGTGAAGAATGGTGAGAATTGAATTGTGAAGTCTCACATTTGCACAAAGTTGCCAGTCATATCTAAAAACAAAGAAAACACACAGAGAGCAAAAGTAATGCATTTGCCCCTTTTTCTTCTGTGGCTATGAGACTTGGTCTTTTGTCTTCACTCATTCATATACCTTTATGTCCTTAGATGAAAATTAATGCCTGAGAAACGAGAATTGAACAGTTCATATTGTATATAGATAATTTTTGATAATTTTAACATTTTGGGGGAGAAATAAAGGATGCTTTATACATTTTAATACATTTTGATTCTGACTGGTAGAGTCATGAAAGAAAATGCTGTAGTGTCCATTTGGAAGCAGAGGAAATTCCAAGCTTTATGTAAATCAAAGTACAATTTTGTGCTATTGAAACCTTTAAATAATCTAGTCATTATTGCATATCACAGGGCAGGCAGGGACTAGCCTTTTAAAACTCCCAGGAACATTTCCATTTTCCAATCTGTTTGATCTCTGGTGTTACCTTGAAGTTGGAGAGACTCCTTTGAGCTCTGACAATCACTGAATAAATTGATCTATAAATACATATTTACAGAGCACTCTTTCTGTATGATACTAAAGTGTTTAGAGAGAAATATAGAAGACAATATGCACTTAAATTTAATAGCTAGTTAGAAAATGAAGCATTGTAAATGAAAATGTAACATTAGTGACAACATTATAGTGATAGCATTTAAATGATATTTTAGTATAGCAGTATAATTTATGTGCTTTCAACATGATTCTTTGCCAACTTCTCTGCTTTCTTTACTCAATTCTGTTGAACTCCTATGATCTAAATGATCTAAAATATGATGGGAGGGATAGATGTTAATCTTTTCTTGAGGATAAATGGAGTCAAAGATCTACATTTTATACTTTTGTTTCCACCTATACTAGCCTGTGTGTGTGTGTGTGTAAAGGTGCTTGATTGTGTTTGACTCTTTGCAACCCAATGGACTGTAGCTCTCAAGGCTGCTCTCTCCATGGGATTTTCCAGGCAAGAATACTGGAGTGGGTAGCCACTCCCTTCTCCAGGGGATCTTCCCAACCCAGGGATTGGCAGATGGGTTCTTTACCACTATGCCCCCTGGGAAGCCCTATATTAATTAGCCTGCAGGGTACCAAAGCCATCAAATTTATAGAGCTGGGTCTTTGATAGTCTTGAAACTCAAAAAACTTAAGGTCCCTGTATACACAAACTGAAAGTTTAAAACATTTCAGATTATTTGACCCTAAAAAGAAAGATGAGCTATTATTCAGTCACCATATTTGTAGAATATGGTGTAGCTACCATATTCTGTAACTACTGAGCTACATGTTTTTTAAGAGTCAGTGTTATGCAGGAACCTGTCTTTTGTGAGACTCCAGTGTGAGAAACACAATACATCAGATTTAATTGGAGATCCTGATTTTTTCAAAGAAACTAGTGACCCCCTTCTTTTCCTATGGATAGGAAAGAATGTCAGCAACAAGCTATACATTTTAAACATTTTCATTTACTTAGCAGGTAGGGGCATCCCTAGTTTAAGCTCTTGTTTCTGATGAACTTGTAGTAGATGTACTACATCACCAAACTGGCTAGAAAATAATTCAATAAAATAGGCCTTGCTGAATTAAAGTGCAAAAGTACTGTGGAAACTTAATGAAATAAAAGTTCTAGTTTCCTCTGAGAGGTGTCTCTGTGGTGGTGGTTCTGAGGTTTTCCACTATATCATATGCCAGGGAAGTCATAGTTCTGTTTATAACATAAAAGAAAAAAAAAGATACTTGACATGGAAATATTCTCTGAAGGACTGAGCTAGTAGTTTTATGCTATCAAAACTTCTACCCTATGAGAAAGATCAATACATTTTTTAATTAGACCAGGAAACAGGTTACCTTTGCTTTTTTCTTTTCCTTACTTTGAGCAACAAGTAGCTGAGGCCCAAAAATATTATACAAATTTGGGAGGTGTCAAAATTACTTAACAGTGAGAAAATAGTGTAACAATTGATGTTTCCTTGTACCTCTGAAGGGTTTCCCTGGTGGCTCAGAGGTGAAAGTGTCTGCCTCCAATGTGGGAGACCTGGGTTCGATCCCTGGGTCAAGAAGACCTCCTGGAGAAGGAAACGGCAACCCACTCCAGTATTCTTGCCTGGAGAATCCCATGGACAGAGGAGCCTGGTGGGCTAC
>SJYW01055161.1:0-12519 GCA_006410735.1 Raphicerus campestris
AGATGGACAATATACACATAAACAAATATTACTATATGCAGCCATCTGTACATTAAGCTAAATGTGAGTTAAGCTAAACGTGTTCCTACTGATGTCACCAACTTTGATCCATTATCACATAGGTCATTCTAACCTTTTTAAAAAATAACAGTTTTTCTTTAACTAGGGTTTTTAAAAAAATATTTATTTATTTGGCTGTGCTGAGTCTTAGCTATAGCATGCGAACTCTTAGTTGTCGCATTTTTGATCTAGTTCCCTGATCAAGGATCAAACCCAGGCCCCTTGCATTGGGAACATGAAGTGGTAGCCACGGGACCACCAGGGAAGTCCCCTTTCTAACCTTTCATTCTAGCTTGTCTCTAACCTTCTCTTCCAACAATGAGAAAGCCACCTTTGACCAACTGTCGTTTATCCATTTAATTGTTTGATTCTGGTATACATGCAAAACAGTGGTAGAAATATTAACCCATACCCCTGTGTGAAATTACTTCACCAGCTAGGCTGCAGTGCTTCTGTGCAGTTTCTTTTACCTCTGGTCTTATGAAGTACACTCATTTTCAGTTACTTAAATCAGTACTTCTTCCCCTGCCCCTTTCAGGGAGGTTGTTTTGTATTTTTGTAATGTAGTTAGATTGTTTTGTCATATTCTGTACTCTTTCCTTCCTGTGAATGTTTCAGAAATTAACTTCATTGAGCTATGATCTCTGTACAATAAACTATATCAGTTTAAAATGAAATTCAATGAACTCTGAAAAACACATACACTCAGGACACCACTGCCACAATTAAGACAGGATATACCTATTACCCTCAAAAGCCGCACTTGCCTTTGCCATATGCCCTTTCTTCACATTTGGCCCCAGACACCTATATATGCTTTTTGGTTTCTATATGTCAGATTACATTAAAAAAAAATCATTTTGAGATTCCTTCATGGTTTTGTGTAATCAATATTTATTTATCCTTTTTTGCCTGTTGGGGAATATTTGGTTAGATTCAAGCAAGTTTTTAGCTGTTGTGAATGAACACATCTGTTATGAACATTTATACATAAGCATTTCTATGAAAATATTTGCTTTCTCTTGGGCGAGTAACTTTAAATGGAATGTCTGGGCCATATGGTAGGTGTGGGTTTAAGAAAAGTCCAAACTCTTTTCCAAATTGGCCAGACCATTTTTATTCCCACTGGCGGTGTATGAGGGTTGTCACATCTTCTTCTCTCACTCTGACTTGCATACCTCTTATAAGGACTCCTGTGATTACATTGGACCCACTGGGATAATTCTGAATATTCTCCCCATCTTGAGATCTCAATTATGTCTGAAAAATCCCTTTTTCTGTTGAAGATAACATTCATATATGGACTAGGATGTGAACATCTTTCAGGGGCCACTTCAGAACAGTCTCAAAGAATTTGTGGCCATATTTTATCACTCACGTCATAATTTCTAAGAGCAATTTCTAATTTCACAGGGACTGGTACTGCTAGAACTCAGCATGCAAATGTGAAGCATAGTCAGAGATGAGCTTTGAAAGGTTAATTGGGTGATTCAATCATGTAGAGAATTTTCTGCCAATGTGATATTCTGGGCTTTTACTTAAAGTAAGTCAGGAGGAAATTGGAGGATTTTTGAGAAGGCTAAAAAAATCATCTGACAGCATGTAACAAACTCACTCCAGCTATTGTGTCAAGAGTAGACTATAGAAGGGCAAGGTTGGATGAGTTAGGAATTTTTTTTTTTTTNAACCTTCTCTTCCAACAATGAGAAAGCCACCTTTGACCAACTGTCGTTTATCCATTTAATTGTTTGATTCTGGTATACATGCAAAACAGTGGTAGAAATATTAACCCATACCCCTGTGTGAAATTACTTCACCAGCTAGGCTGCAGTGCTTCTGTGCAGTTTCTTTTACCTCTGGTCTTATGAAGTACACTCATTTTCAGTTACTTAAATCAGTACTTCTTCCCCTGCCCCTTTCAGGGAGGTTGTTTTGTATTTTTGTAATGTAGTTAGATTGTTTTGTCATATTCTGTACTCTTTCCTTCCTGTGAATGTTTCAGAAATTAACTTCATTGAGCTATGATCTCTGTACAATAAACTATATCAGTTTAAAATGAAATTCAATGAACTCTGAAAAACACATACACTCAGGACACCACTGCCACAATTAAGACAGGATATACCTATTACCCTCAAAAGCCGCACTTGCCTTTGCCATATGCCCTTTCTTCACATTTGGCCCCAGACACCTATATATGCTTTTTGGTTTCTATATGTCAGATTACATTAAAAAAAAATCATTTTGAGATTCCTTCATGGTTTTGTGTAATCAATATTTATTTATCCTTTTTTGCCTGTTGGGGAATATTTGGTTAGATTCAAGCAAGTTTTTAGCTGTTGTGAATGAACACATCTGTTATGAACATTTATACATAAGCATTTCTATGAAAATATTTGCTTTCTCTTGGGCGAGTAACTTTAAATGGAATGTCTGGGCCATATGGTAGGTGTGGGTTTAAGAAAAGTCCAAACTCTTTTCCAAATTGGCCAGACCATTTTTATTCCCACTGGCGGTGTATGAGGGTTGTCACATCTTCTTCTCTCACTCTGACTTGCATACCTCTTATAAGGACTCCTGTGATTACATTGGACCCACTGGGATAATTCTGAATATTCTCCCCATCTTGAGATCTCAATTATGTCTGAAAAATCCCTTTTGCTGTTGAAGATAACATTCATATATGGACTAGGATGTGAACATCTTTCAGGGGCCACTTCAGAACAGTCTCAAAGAATTTGTGGCCATATTTTATCACTCACGTCATAATTTCTAAGAGCAATTTCTAATTTCACAGGGACTGGTACTGCTAGAACTCAGCATGCAAATGTGAAGCATAGTCAGAGATGAGCTTTGAAAGGTTAATTGGGTGATTCAATCATGTAGAGAATTTTCTGCCAATGTGATATTCTGGGCTTTTACTTAAAGTAAGTCAGGAGGAAATTGGAGGATTTTTGAGAAGGCTAAAAAAATCATCTGACAGCATGTAACAAACTCACTCCAGCTATTGTGTCAAGAGTAGACTATAGAAGGGCAAGGTTGGATGAGTTAGGATTTTTTTTTTTTTTCCCAATCCAAGCAAGTATGACGGGAGCTTAGGTCAGGGTGGAAGCTGTGGTGATGGTAAGTAAAGTCAAGTTGCTCAGTCGTGTCTGACTCTTTGCAACCCCATGGACTGTAGCTTACCAGGCTCCTCTGTCTATGGGATTTTCCAAGCGAGAGTACTGGAGTGGGTTACCATTTCCTTCTCCAGGGGATCTTCCCGACCCAGGGATTGAACCTGGGTCACCAGCACTGCAGACAGACATTTTACCATCTGAGCCACCAGGGAAGCAGTAGCTAATGTTGGGATATGATTTGAAGGTAAGCTCAAAGATCTGTTCCTGAACTGGATATGATGTGTGAGGAAAAGAAAGGAAGTAAGGAAAACTCCAACTTTGTTTTTAAAAAATCAACTAATTTATTTATTTTTGGCTCCCCTGGGTCTTCATTGCTGAGAGTAGACTTTCTCTAGTTGTGGTTAGTGGGCCTACTCTTTGCTGCAGTGCACAGGCTCTTGGCATTCAGGCTCTGGTAGTTGTGGCACTCAAGCTCAGTAGTTGTGGCTCATGGGCTTAGGTGCCTCATGGGCATGTGGAATCTTCCCAGAGCAGGGATCAAACCTGTATTCCCTGCACTGGCAGGCAGATTCTTAACCTTTGGACCAACAAGGAAGTCCTCCAAGTTGTTTTTGGCTAGGATTAGAAGGATTCAGTTATAATTTATGAGATGGGGAAAGCTGCTGGTAGTTTAGAGGGGAAAGACTAGACTTCAGTTTTGTCCATGTTAAGTTCAGATGCTTATTCTATAATTTTATAGTAAGTTTGAGGAAGTAGTTTGGTATAGTGAAGAGTTTGGGGAAGAAGTCTGGGCTGAGGATATAAATTTTGGAGTTGGCAGCATATAGGTCATGCCCACCTCTGCTCATCCACTCAGTTGTGTCCTACTCTTTGCAGCCCCATGGACTGTAGCCCAACAGGCTCCTCTGTCCATGGGATTTTCCCAGCAGGAATACTGGAGTGAACTGTCATTTCCTCTTCCAGGGATCTTCCTCATCCAGGGATCAAACTCGGGTATCCTGCATCTCCTGCTTTAGCAGATGGATTCTTTTACCACTGAGTCACCTGGGAGGCCCCATATAGGTCATGAGAGTAGATGAAATCATCAAAACAATGAGTATACAGAGATGACAACCAAGAACTGGTTTCTAGAATTCTGCAACACGGAAAGTTCAGGGAGATTAGAAGGACCCAGAAAAAAAAGAAAGGCTCAGAATTCACCACTATTGAAGTAGAAGGAAATCAGGAGAGTGTATTGCCTTGGAAACCAAGAGAAGAAAGTGAAGGGGTTGGAAGTGATGAACTCTGTCAAATAAGGTGCAGATTGAGAATTGATTACTGCATGTAGAAATGTGAAGGTCAGCCATGAACTTGATAACAGCAATTTTGATAGAGTTACATGAAGTGCAATAATATGATGAGAATATTTAAAAGAGAAAAAGGAAAAAGAAGCATTGGAGATAGCAGTCACTTTTAAGGTGTTAAGCTCTAAAAGAAGGTGATAAATAGAATGGTACCCAAAGGGTGAATGAAAGAGAAAGTAGAGTGATTTTTTAAGATAGGAGAACAAATAGAAGTTTGGAGTAGATCCAGAGAAGGATTCATAAAGAAGGGAATATCATAGCAAAGAAAGAAGGAATGACTGCCGGAAAATTCCTTGAGAGGGCCAAAGGGATGGTCCTAGGTTGGTCTTAGCTAGGAGATAGGGCTCCAAAATTGCTGCAGATGGTGATTGCAGCCATGAAATTAAAAGACACTTACTCCTTGGGAGGAAAGTTATGACNTAAGATAGGAGAACAAATAGAAGTTTGGAGTAGATCCAGAGAAGGATTCATAAAGAAGGGAATATCACAGCAAAGAAAGAAGGAATGACTGCCGGAAAGTTCCTTGAGAGGGCCAAAGGGATGGTCCTAGGTTGGTCTTAGCTAGGAAATAGGGCTCCAAAATTGCTGCAGATGGTGATTGCAGCCATGAAATTAAAAGACACTTACTCCTTGGGAGGAAAGTTATGACCAAACTAGACAGCATATTAAAAAAGAGAGACATTACTTTGCCAACAAAGGTCCATCTAGTCAAGGCTATGGTTTTTCCAGTGGTCATGTATGGATGTGAGAGTTGGACTGTGAAGAAAGCTGAGCTCCGAAGAACTGATGCTTTTGAACTGTGATGTTGGAGAGTCCCTTGGACTGCAAGGAGATCCAACCAGTCCATCCTAAAGGAGATCAATCTTGTGTGTTCATTGGAAGGATGGTTGTTGAAGCTGAAACTCCAATACTTTGGCCACCTAATATGAAGAGCTAACTCGTTTGAAAAGACCCTGATGCTGGGAAAGATTGAGGGCAGGAGGAGAAGGGGATGGCAGAGGATGAGATGGTTGGATGGCATCACCGACTCAATGGACATGGGTTTGGGTGGACTCTGGGAGTTAGTGATGGACAGGGAGGCCTGGAGTGCTGCAGTTCATGGGGTCACAAAGAGTTGGACATGACTGAGCAACTGAACTCTACTGAGGTCCCACCTAATTCCACAGAAAGGAGCAGATAGAACTTCCACCATCCATCTATCCATTTTGATCTCGTCAGCTCAGAAAAGCCAGTTATGGATTAAGAAAAGCCATAACATTAAGGCAGCAATCCTTTGCTCATGGGAAATCTAGCCTCTTATTTTAGAAAATCTCTCTAGAACCTAAAGAAATGAAGTGGCTTGTTTATAATTAACCCACGATTTTGTGGCTTCATCATTTCCATTTTATTTTTTAATTTTTAATGAGTTCTGTAAAACAGTTTATATAAGAGCTGATTTGAGAAACAATAATTAGCATAATTAAAAAGGCTAGTTTCTTAAGTAGGAACTTTATTAGGGAAATAAAGCTCCATTTTGTCCTCAGTCTCTCACTGAGAAAATTAAATTTTATCCCCTTCCTCAAACCTGTGAGTTGCATTTCACTAAGAACAATCAAAAAAGCTCTTTTTAGTAAAGATATCTAGTGCATACTCAGTCACTCAGGTGTGTCTAACTCTTTGAGACCCTTTGGACTGTAGCCCGCCGGGCTCCTCTGTGGAATTCTCCCCACAAGATACTGGAATGGATTGCCATTTCCTTCTCCAGGGGCTCTTCCTGACTCAGGGGTCAAACCTGCACCTCCCATTGACAGGCAGATTGTTTACCACTGAGTCACCTGGAAAGCCCAAAACTATCTAGAAAAAACTCAAATAAATACTAGAAAGCTGTAAAGAAGGTTTTACTGTAAAAGCCCAAATTCTTCCAAGTTTCCATTAATAACAAACAATTCTCAGAGACTGCTCGAGTTCAGCTAGGAACAACATACAGTTTCAGCGCTTTTTATCTCCCATAGGATAATCTCTGGAATTAAATGCAGTGGCAGGACAAATATTTCTTGTAGTTACTTAAGCAAGAACTTTGAGGGCTGTCTAGTTCCTCCGTAGACATGAAGATTCATAGCAGAACTATGCACAATAACCAGTAGATGGAAACAACCAAATGCAAATGTAATCAAGGGTGAATGTATAAACCAAACATGTTACATCCATACAACAGAATATTATTCAGCCACAAAAAGGAATTACTAGATTTTAAAGGATTTGCACTATAACTGAGATGAATTCTGAAATCTTTATGATAAGTAAAAGAAGCCAGACATCAAAGACTTTTATTGGTTACTTCAATTTATATGAAATATCCAGAACAGGTAAATCCATAGAGACAGGAATCAGGCTGGTGGTTGCTCAAGGGCTGGGGTGAGGAGAGAATTCAAAGTGATTGCTAATAGGTACAGAGTTTTTTTTGTGGGATGATGAAAATGTTTTGAAACTAGCTAGAGGTAGTGGTCGCATTGTGAAAGTATTAAATGCTACTCAATTGTGGACTTTAAAGTGATGAATTTTGTTATGTAACTTTCACCTCAATTAAAAAACTTAATATTGGGAAAAAAACTTCAGTGGCTCCTCATTGTATTTTTTTAAGCTTCTTAAAATTTTTGTTTATGACAAACTGAGACAGCACATTAAAAAGCTGAGGCACCACTTTACCAACAAAAGTCCATATAATCAAAACTATGATTTTTCCAGTAGTCATGTATGGATGTGAGAGTTGGAGCATAAAGAAGACTGAACATTGAAGAATTGATGCTTTTGAATAATGGTGTTAGAGAAGACGCTTGAGATTCCCTTGAACTGCAAGAAGATCAAACCAGTCAGTCCTAAAGGAAATCAGTCCTGATTATTCATTGGAAGGAATGATGCTGAAGCTGAAGCTTCAATACTTTGGCCACCTGATGCGAGGAGCCAACTCATTGGAAAAGACCCTGATGCTGGGAAAGATCAAAGGCAGGAGGAGAAGAGGGTGACAGAGGATTAGATGGGTGAGTGGCATCATCGACACAATGGATATGAGTTTGAGCAAACTCTGGGAAATAGTGAAGGACAGGGAAGCCTGGCATGCTGCAGTCCATGGGGTTACAAAGAGTTGGGCTTAGCAATTAAGCAACAAAACATTTTTATATTTGGCTATGCTGGATCTTTGTTGCTGCGCGGGCTACTCTCTAGTTGTGGTGAGCCGGCTTCTCATTGCAGTGGCTTCTCTTGTTGTGGAACATGGGCTCTAGGAACTAGGGCACGTGGGCCTCAGTAGTTGCAACTCTTGGACTCTAGAGCACAAGTTCAACAGTTGTGGCACCTGGGCTCAGTTGTTCCAAGGCATGTGGGATCTTCCTGGATCAGAGATGGAACCTGTGTCTCCTGTATTAGAAGGCTAATTCTTAACCACTGGACCAGGGAAGTCCCTAAATAGGAACTTTAAAATGAGAATGAGGGAGTGGAAGTGCTGTGGGGAGGAGGCTTGAGCAGTCAAACAACTGAAGTTACAAAACGTGGTCAAGAGGGCTGGCCAGCATGGATTTGATTACGGAGTGTCAGGCTGCTACTTTCTCTTAGAGACTGGAAAGCAGAGCCCCACTCCTTTTGGACAACTACATTTCAAAGGAAGGGCTTTCAGGCCCTTGAGACTGTCTTGGGTTAGAGGAGATGTATGTACATCTCAAAGGGACAGTGGAAGGATATACAGTTGTAAGCTTTTAAAATAAATCCTTTAAGAAAGGCAGGAAGTCAGTACATTGTTTTGGCAGCCTTGAGCTTTTCTGACCTGATGCAAGATCAGCATGGGGGATCTTAGTTCCCTGACCAGAGATTGAACCTACGCTCCTAACCACTGGACCACCAGGGAGGTCTACCCTACATAGTTATTTTTGATCCATATAATATTATATTCTTATTCTTGGTCAACATATCTCTTTCCCCTATTGGAGCTTCTAGAAGGTAGAAATGTTGCTTCATTTTTTATTTTGATTCTCGATCTTCATTCAGTTTCTGGCATATATTAGGTAAACAGCTAATATGAAGTGAGGGCTTACCAGGTGGCTCAGTGTACAGAATCTGTTTACAATGCAAGAGATGCAGGTGACTTGGGTTCTGTCCATGGTTTGGGATAGGAAATGATAACCCACTCCAGTATTCTTGCCTGGAAAATCCCACAGACAGAGGAGCCTGGTGGGCTACAGTCCATAGGGTTGCAATGAGTTGGACATGATTGAGTAAATGAGCACACACGCACACAATGTTAGATGAAGGAATTGAAAAATGAAAAGTAGATAGATGGATAAAGTCACACTGTTCATTTGTGGGGCTAGAAGCTAGATTTCTTATGCAAAGCCTAGATTCCTTGACATAAACAAGCCTAACTGATGGCTCCCCACAAGGCAATATCCAGGAAAATTTATAATATACAAGGAAGGTATGTCAGAGCTTAAAAAAAAACAAAAACAAGTAAAAGATAACATGTAGACTACCTAGTTAAAAACATCTTTGCCATAGTAAGTATTAGTTTTTCTTAGACAATTCCAATGTAAATTTTTGTGCACCTATATACTAATACATGCTTTTGAATTTTAATTTTTGTGTATATTTAACATACAACTTTCTATTTATCACTTTCAACTGGAAATTAAAACTTTAAATAAAAAAGCTAGCCACATGTTGTATTTTCTGTACTTAGAAATACAGTCAACATATATCAAACTGAAAAGCTTCTGCACAGCAAAGGAAACCATTAACAAAATGAAAAGGTAAATTACAGAAAGGGAGAAAATATTTGCAAATCATATATATGAGAAAAGATTAATATCCCAAATACATAAAAAACTTACACAACTCAAAAATTATAATGGATAGCATCATTAAAGCCAGGTCAAAAATATATTCTCAAAAAATAATAAGCAAAGATTCTTCATTATTAATAAGATGTCTTTAGTTGAGCTTTTGTTCAGATGAAACTGTAAATAGCTAAATAAGTTTGATGAAATGGAAACACTTGGTTCTGGCATGGTGTGTGGTGTGAGAAAATTTCTATTTGTCAAATGTGTATTAAAACTAATAAAATTTCAGAAAAAAGCAAAAATCCCCAAACAATATGATTAAAAAGTGGTGAGAGGGACAGAAGTAAACATTTTGCCAAAGAGAAATACAAATGGCTAACATGTACATGAAAATGTATGCAACACCACTAATCACCAGGGAAACGCAAATCAAAACCATCCTGAGATAGCGCCTCTGCAGTCTCTTCTTCCCCTCACTGTGCTTGCCTGGCTTTCTCTTCTTCTCTGATTTGATTCACAGGATTACTGTGTGCCCATGCTTAGTTGCTCAGTTGTGTCTGGCTCTTTGTAACCCCAAGGACTATAGCCTGACAGGCTCCTCTGTCCATGGAATTCTCCAGGCAAGAATCCTGGAGTGGGTAACCATTCCCTTCTTCAGAGTGTCTTCCTGACCCAGGAACTGAACTTGGGTCTCCTGCATTGTAGGCAGATTCTTTACCACCTGAGCCACCAGGGAAGTTCATTTCCAAGCAAAGACATGAATAAAGTAAGAAATGAGCTGTTCAAAGATCTGGAGCAAGGCCTTGTGGATAGAGGAAACAAAGAACCCAAAGGAGGGAGTAAGATGGAACTCACAGTGGCAACACCAAGGCCAAAATGCAGACGATAGAGAGGCAGGATGGTAGGAAAGGAAGGTGAGGAGGCTGCAGGGGCCAGGTAATTTACAGTTTTGTGGTTTTTAACTAAGCTGTAAGGTAACTGACTGACTCACAGGGAGAATCTGGGATTTTTGTCGTGAGTGTGAAAGCCATTGGGAAGTAACTAGAGAGTCTTGAATAGGGAAGAGGTGTCTGATTAAGGTTTTGAAAAAAAAAAAAAAAAGAAGCATCCTGGATAGACCAAAGTAGGACAAGAGTGGACAAAGAAAGATAAATCAGAAGATGATTGGAGAATTCTGGAACACAGATGATAGCAGTTGAGGTGAGAATCTTAGCAGTCGGGTATGAGAAAGAGTTGTCAAATATGGAATGTATTTTGAAGGAACAGTCTTAAAGATTTGCTGACCTCCATTTGAACAAGGGACAAATACTACAAATCTGCAATAATTAAACTGGTGTATTCCTAGCGTACAGTAATTAGATCAGTGGAAGGAGTATATAGTCCCCAAAGAGAGCCACTTGTGAGAGANAGATAAATCAGAAGATGATTGGAGAATTCTGGAACACAGATGATAGCAGTTGAGGTGAGAATCTTAGCAGTCGGGTATGAGAAAGAGTTGTCAAATATGGAATGTATTTTGAAGGAACAGTCTTAAAGATTTGCTGACCTCCATTTGAACAAGGGACAAATACTACAAATCTGCAATAATTAAACTGGTGTATTCCTAGCGTACAGTAATTAGATCAGTGGAAGGAGTATATAGTCCCCAAAGAGAGCCACTTGTGAGAGAGTTTTGCAAATCATAATGAGGAACTAATGAGTGAGAAGAGGGTGGATTATTTTAAAATGGTGCTGAGAAAGCTGACAGAATTTTCAAAACAAAATGAGACCTCTCATTGTCTTGTGGATGCCAGCATATATCCTAGATAGATTAAATAATTCAGTCAGTATAAAAACATGAAGTCATAGGAATTAATGTCAGAACCACAGTTGGGTTCTTTATTAGGAAGGAGGAACTTATGAAGCATAAAAGAAAAGGCAGAAACCACCAGGAAGGGTTGATAGAAATGGGAAGTTCTTGTGTGTCACCAAAAACTAAGAGCCAGGTGACAGCCAAAACCTAGTCACAGCATGTGATGAAGGGCTACCATCAATGATACACAGAAGAATGCTTCTCATTGTAAGAAAAAGACAAACATAGTTTCCATGTAAGGCTGGTTTCCAGGGGTTCAGAAGGACTGCTGATTATGATCATAAATACACATCTCATTCCTATTCATGTGGCTCTTCCTTCTCCTTCAATGCACTTTTAAATTATGTAACATTTTGAATATATGTTAATAAATAACATGTATAATGTATATGCAGGTCATGCAGGGTTATTAAATAGAAAAACCCAAGGTAAGAACTGCAAATTTACCGATATCTTGAAATCTTACATTATCAGTATGTCCCTCACAAAGCCCTTGTCTTCTTCTTTTTCTTAATCTCTATTTTTAAAATTTGTATTGGTCTTAGTCATGGCAGACAGGGTCTTTAGTTGAGGCATGTGAGCTCTAGTTCCCTGACCAGAGATCAAACCTGGGCCCCCTATATTGAGAATGCAGCAACTCAGCCACTGGACCACCAGGGAAGTCTCCATGTCTTCTTTTTCCTGAGGAATATACTGCCTTGATATTTATTTTATCATTTCCTGGCTATTTACTTATTTTAACTACTACATGAATTCATATATTCATATGCTAAATAAGATATAACTTAGATGTGTTTGTTCTTGAGTGTTATAAAAATTATATTGTACACAGCTGTATCTTCTTCACTTGCCCTCAATTATAAACTCTATGCTGTGATTATGTGAGAACTTATTTATCTAGTCTCTACTGATGGACATTGGGTTGTTTCTCTTTGTTTTATTGCAACTAAGAGCAATGCCATGATCATCATTCTTGCACATGTCTCCCTTTGTATGTGTGCAAGAGTGTCTCAGTATTTAAACAGGATGGAGGTTTGGGTAATAGATTATGCAAATTAAACTTTACAAGACAATGCCCAGTTATTCTACAAACTGATGATACCTACTTACAGTGTCATACAAGAGCATAAGTAACTATTGCTCAGTGATACACGTTATCATCAGACTTAACTTTTTGTATTTCTAATGACCTATGCTCTAAAAGGAGTACATCAAGGCTGTATATTGTCACCCTGCTTATTTAACTTATATGCAGACTACACATGAGAAACGCTGGACTGGAAGAAACACAAGCTGGAATCAAGTTTGCCGGGAGAAATATCAATAACCTCAGATATGCA
>SJYW01055172.1:0-14305 GCA_006410735.1 Raphicerus campestris
TAAATCTATTTGGTAATGTAGATATCATGTAACTTATAGAAGTAATTCCTGAATCTAATTTCTAAAATGGATTATTTTATAAATGGTTGATAAAAGAGGGAGAAAGCAGGCATTCTGAGGCATTTCTTTCTGGATTCCTGGTTTCCCATTTTAATCTCCAGAAATCAAAGGCAAGATTCAATTACTAAGGAAAGAATAGCTTCCTCATTGTGTATGCTTCAGTGGAGTGCACGCCTGATTAACTCACAACTGCTTTAAAGCCATAGGAACTAGATTCATTCCAGGCACTCGCTAAAAAGCAGGCAAATGGGGAACCAAGGCACTGTTATTGATTACATTTAACTGCTCTGTTCCTTCCACACTAATAGTTGAGCCTCTTCAGTTGTGGTAACAGAAAGCCATCATAGCATATATATATAGTAGGATAATATATCATCATTTCTCTAAGATTTTGAAGCTCATTAAAAAAGTATATTGTCCAAATAATCTATCAATTGTTTTTATGGTGCATCCATGGAATGAGACACATTCTGACAGCATGTCAACAAACTGCCAGGCCCTGTAAAGATACTTGGAAATTATTTATACCATTTTATTCAGTTTGCTGGGGGGAAGGGAGTTCTTACAAATTTCTTTTATAAATTTGATTCTAAAGTTTGCTATATCTGAATGCTCCTTCTGGTTCATAAAACTATATCACCAGAGAGAAGAAGATGCTTGACTTACTATGTGTTTATTCAGTATATTCAATTATCAAATTATTTAAATGGAAGATGTTGAGAAGGGCATCTAGAACAAAGCCCTGCTTCATTCTACTTCCAGTTATAATTTAAACTGTCATGTATTTCTATTTATATTCTTAAAGGATTATTTTTTTAAGAAATTTAAGATGTACTTAAAACTTCAGAGGATAACATAAAATACATATATTTTCATTATACAAAACTGAGGATTGTTAATATTGTCATCAATATTATATGTGTGTGGTTCAAGTTTTCACACACACACACATAGAATGTTGCACCACAGCCAGTTCATTATGTTTTCTCAAGAGCTGTTTGTTAAATTTGGGGGAGTTTTGAGAGCTGATTGCTAAATCTTTGGTGGGAGTATTCTACCACAGAAATCTACGAACACTATAAATCATGTTTGTTTGGTTTTTATTCCTGGAGAGCCAGCTGTTAAACATTTATCAGAATACTACTGCTTATATATAAAAGAAAGAAAGCCTTTACAGATAGATTCAGCTTGTCTTGGATTCCCACTCCCAATCCTATTATCTATCCCCCTCTTCAGAGGCAATGGCCATCATAAATTTGGTGTATGTTATTCCAGAACATCTTCTCTATTTTAAATACATCTACATACATCCACATACATCCATAAACAACAGAATATACTTTGGGTATGTTTTAAAATAGATAAATGTGGAATAGATACCACAACTTGCTTTTCTCATACAACATTTTGTTGTAAATGGATCTAAATCATTCCTTTCTTCTTCTATTTGGTCTATATACGAATATACTTTATTTTATCTATCCATATTTCTATTAATGGACATCTGGACATCTAGGTTGTTTCCAATTTTATATCATTAGAAACAATGCAAAAATGAATGGTTTTTGTCCATGTGTACATGAATTATCTAGATACTTGCCTAGAAGTATAATTAATTGCTAGGTTATGTTCACAGTGTCAAGTTTACATATGTATCTGACTGTTTGCGACCCTATGGACTATAGCCTGTCTCCTCTGTCCATGAGATTTCCCAGGCTCCTCTGCTCATGGGATTTCCCAGGCAAGAACACTGGAGTGGGTTGCCATTTCCTACTCCAGGGGATTTTCACAACCCAGGGATCAAAGCCATGTCTCTTGCATCTCCTGTATTGGCAGGTGGAATCTTTATCACTGAGGCACCTGTCAAGTTTACTATATATTGTCAAATTCTCTCAACCAATTTATGCTTTTACTCAACAGGAATGAATGCAAATTCTCTTTGTTCCACATTTCAGCCATAATAAGTACTATCAGACTTTCCATTTTTGTCAGTCTGATGGGTACACAATGACATCTCATTGTGTTTAATTTTCATTTCCTTGATCACTAGTGAGGTTGAGCATTTTTTCTCATATTTATGGGCCATTTGTGTTCTCTACTCCTGAATTCCCTTTCATTTGCCTATTTTTCTATCGGGTTGCTTGCCTTTTTGTTCTTGATTTATAGTTCTCGATATACTTTGGAAACTAATACTTGTCTTTTTGCTTTGTTTATGGTGAGGTGATTTGTTTTGGTGTCTTGGATGGGGTGAAAGGCTGGTACATTTCATCTCTGTGAGATCTTTGAGGATGTGGTCTGTGGGCCTAGTGGTCAGAGGACTTGTCTCACACACCCAAGAGATACAGTTTCCAAGGCCACAAGTTCTGGCTGGTGGCAGATCTAGAAACAATAGATTTACTGTCTACTCCAGCCAAACAGTTTTTTTTTTTTTTCAATTGTTCCACACTATCTTTCCTCTAGGCCTTTGCACATGCCATTTCATCTACCTGGAATGCTTTTTAGTCCCCTGTCTGTGCCCCCAGAGTACCTTTTACTTTCCGTCTCTTAGCACTCACCACACTGCACTGTGATAAGTTGTTAGCTTATCTGTCTCCTCCATATCTGCCTCTGTAGCCCCAGTGCCTAGTAGAAGTCTTCATAGAGTCATTGCTTAAAAAAGAAAAAAAATTTGTTGTAGGAATAACTGACGGAGATGGCAATGGCACCCCACTCCAGTACCCTCGCCTGGAAAATCCCATGGATGGAGGAGCCTGGTAGGCTGTAGTCCATAGGGTCACTAAGAGTCGGACACGACTGAGCAACTTCCCTTTCACTTTTCACTTTCATGCATTGGAGAAGGAAATGGCAACCCACTCCAGTGATCTTGCCTGGAGAATCCCAGGGATGGGGGAGCCTGGTGGGCTGCCGTCTCTGAGGTCGCACAGGGTCGAACACGACTGAAGCGACTTAGCAACAGCAGCAGGAATAATTGAGCAACTGGGTGAATATAGTTGAGTGTGTACACATATGTGCATGCACACACACACACACACACACACACACATACACTATAGGGGCAACTATATTGAAGGTCAGAAAATGTTTCATTCATTCCTCCAACAACAAATCCATAACACTTGCCAGGCACCCGCTAGTGATATGGACCCTCCCCTCACCAAGCTCATAGCCAGATGGGGAAGACAGACTCATACCTGCCAAGCACCATACACAGACATCAACGTCTTGATGGAGAGAAGCACAGAGTGCTGTGAATATGCAGAGGAAAGACACTTATTCCAGCCATGACTGGGAAAGAGTTTGGAAAAAGATCTCTCAAAGATGGAGATCAGCCAAGAAGAGCTGACAATTCAATAATCAGGCCCTTAATTAAAAATGTAAATGAAATTCTCTCTAGCAATCCCAGGGGCTACTGTTAGGCTTTCTTGAAGTGAAGTGAAGTGAAAGTCACTCAGTCATGTCCGACTCTTTGCAACCCCATGGACTCTCCAGGCCAGAATACTGGAGTGGGTAGCCTTTCCCTTCTCCAGGGGATCTTCCCAACCCGGGGATCGAACCCAGGTCTCCTGCACTGCAGGCAGATTCTTTACTTAGATTATGTCAGTGAGTGAATCTGACCATGTGTTTTCCTCCTTGGTTCAGGATACAGCGGCACCTATCAGTGAATTCCCAGTACTAGAGCTCCACCCCTGGATAACAGGTTAAACCCAAGGATCACCCACTGCCCTTCCCTTGCTCACTTTACTTCCCATTTTTTCCTTCTAGCTACAAACTGCCTCACATCCCCATCTTTGTCTTCATCCACACCCTCAATCCTGGCCCCTCCACCCACTCCCACTCTCTGCAGCCCCTTCCTATCATCAGGCCAAAAGAAACACAGTTGCCCCACTACAATCTGCTCCCAATCAGTGTTTCCTTGGTGCCAAGTAAGTACGAGGCTCTGGCAAGGCCCTGAAAACTGAAGAATGAGTAGGAGCCAGCCATCAGAGATCTGAGGGAAGAGCTTTCTAAGCAGAGAAAAAGCTAGTAGCAAATCCTGCTACTGAGAGAAGGCCTAGAGTGTTCTAGAAATGGATAAAAAGCCAGGGAGATAAGAGCATAATAAGTGTGGGGAGAGTGGTATGAGTCTGTAGAGATGGGCAAGAGAACAAAAATGATAGGTTTTGTACTTGGTCGTTTCTCTTTTTCTTTCATGGCATCTGCCAGTTCTGGCCATATACTAGCTGGCGTAAAATAGAGTGTAGTCCAGCCCTTAGGGATAATCTGTGGACTGTCGTGGGATTTCTAGGAGAAATCCACAGAATAAGAAAAGTTTGGATTCTTTTTATCAAAAGGGGGCTTCAGTTTAAGGAAAGCAGGGTAAGAAAACCTAAGACTGGAAGAGCTAGAAAACTCTCTGGCCCTGGTTCACTGGCTCTTCCTGAATCACATTGTAAAGATTTTTTCATCTCTATCCCCAGAGTAATCCTCATTCAGGCATTAAGAACCAAACTGGGCCAAAATGACATGCACAGGCTGGAGCACGCACAAGTTTATTTGTGACTTGCTGTCTGGGACTTAGGAACACGCACCTGCATGGGAACAGTCTTTACTCCCAGGGCAAAGGACAGCTCGCACATCTCTAGTTAGGAGTCATTTCAATTGAGCATTACATCATTGACACAGCATAATGGCCTCCTGGGTCCCTTTGCTATTATTCAAACATCTGCTTCCTCTCACCTCCCCATGCCTTCTTCTGGGGTCCAGGAGCCCTCTTTTGCACATGGCTCCCTTCCTGAAAAATCAATCATTCTTATTATTTTCCTGGAACTGGAGAAGAGTTGGAAGGTCTGGCCCTCTCCCTTCTAGGCCCTGCTTCTCTGTCAACTGTTAAAGCCTCTGACACCCCAAAGGTGCTGGAAACAGAGGGGGCTTATCTTCTCTCAGGGACAAGAAACTCTGTCAGAACTTTACTTAGGCTTCTACTATGCCCTCACATGGAGAAGGAAATGGCAACCCACTCCAGTGTTCTTGTCTGGAGAATCCCAGGGACTGGGGAGCCTGGTGAGCTGCTGTCTGTGGGGTCGCACAGAGTCAGACACAACTGAAGTGACTTAGCAGCATGCCTTCACAATGCCTACTGTTGGCTTGGATGCAAGGTTCCTTGCCCAGGGCCTAATTCCTTGATCTCTGGTCTAGTGCACAAGGGTCCATCTCTGGTGGCCACATTTTACAGCCAAGTGAAGTCTCTAGAGCAGGGCAGGCAGTCTTCAGCAAGGTGGAGTATCCCAGAGGGTCAGCCCAAAAAACCAACCTTCCTCTCAAAAGGAGCCAGTGCTTTGCTCTAAGAAATTTGCCAGAAATCTTTGAGACCTCCTTCTCAGAATTAAAAAAAAGGCAAAACCATGAGAATGGCATTGAAACAAGTATAATATCATATGAAACGAATCAGCAGTCCATGTTCGATGCATGATACTGGAAGCTTGGGGCTGGTGCACTGGGATGACCCAGAGGGATGTATGGGGAGGGAGGTGGGAGGGGGGGTTCAGGACTAGGAACGTGTGTACACCCGTGGAAGATTCATGTTGATGTATGGCAAAACCAATACAATATTGTAAAGTAATTAGCCTCCAATTAAAATAAATAAATTTAAATTAAAAAACAAAGGCAAAACCAGTCACTGGGTCTTTATTCCTAATAGACATCCATCACTAGAATAACAAAAGTGAAAGTGAAGTAGCTCAGTCGTGTCGGACTCTTTGTGACCCCATGGAGTGTAGACTACCAGGCTCCTCCGTCCGTGAATAACAAAGCTCACACAATTTACCAGCAAAATGGGATGTTTAAATCAAACAATAAATGATGTTTATCTATATTCAACTTTGGATCTCCTTACATAGAAGGAATTATATTTTCATCAGGTGATTTTTTTTTCTAGTCAGTGCACCCCTCCCTCCAACTTTTTCTAGATCTGATATGAAGTCAATACTTTTTAATACTACTGGGGAAAAACAAAGAGGAAGTCTGAGAAGCAGCAATGGATCAAATATACATGTTTGTGATTTTGTATAGGTAAAATTCTACCTCACCTCTCTCTCTAACTCCTGAATCTGCTGGGAAGACAGATGGCATCTGAAAGAGAAAAATATAATAGCATGCCCAAAGCATAAAGCCCCCATTTGCCTTTCCTTTTCTTATTTATATAAAATAACTTGATCTAATACTAATGGAAAAGATGTGCTCCAAAGCTTTTTTTTCTCCAGAAAGAGCTGAAAGAGCCACCTAGACTCCCAGCATGGAATTAGAGATCACTCAAAATACATTTCATTTCAAAGTCCCTCCAACCAGTGTTTTTCTCTTTATAGGCATATTTCTTCCTGTTCCTCTACACCCACACATTCTCATAGTTCCCTTTAAGAAATGTGTCATGAAAGAGAAGTTATCAAGGTTGTATTTTATTTTTTCAGCTTTATTGAAGTGTAATTGACAAATACAATTGTAAGATATTTAAAGTGTTCATCTTGATGGCGTGATATACATGTACATTGTGAAAGGATTCCTCTGGGTGGAGGAGCCTGGTAGGCTGCAGTCCATGGAGTCGCTAGGAGTCAGACACGACTGAGCGACTTCACTTTCACTTTTCACTTTCATGCATTGGAGAAGGAAATGGCAACCCACTCCAGTGTTCTTGCCTGGAGAATCCCAGGAACGGGGGAGCCTGATGGGCTGCCGTGTATGGGGTCGCACAGAGTCAGACACGACTGAAGCAACTTAGCAGCAGCAGCAGCAGTTAAACATCCATCACTATATATGTGATATATATATACACACACATATAAAGTTCTACTCTTTTAGCAAATTCCAATTATACAATACAATGTCGTCAACTATAGGCACCATGTTTTACATTAGATCCTCAGACCTTATTCATTTTATGACTGAAAGTTTGTACTCTTTTACCAATCTCTGCTATTTCTCCACCTCACAGCCCCTGGCAACCACTTTCTCACTCTCTGTGAAACAGTTTTTAAACCTGGGCAGTTCTGCTTCCGCTAGCCTGCTCCCTTCTCCCTTGGTGGGGCCTCTGTTGGGTCTGTTTGACCTTTTTTTTTCCTTTTAACTTACTGACTTGAAATTCATATAATATAAAACTTGCCATTTCAAAGTGAACAATTCAGTGATATACAGTATATTCACAGTGTTGTCAGCTACCTTCTTTATGTAGTTCTAAAACATTTCCCTGAGTCCAGGAAGAAACTCTGCTCCCATTAGGCAGTTTTCCCCATCTCCCCTCCCCCAGCCTCTGGCAACCACCAAGCTGCTTTCTGTCACTATGGATCTGTCTATTCTGGATATTTTATATAAATGGAATCACACAGTATGTGACTTTGTGTCTGGCTTCTTTCACTTAGCATTATGTTTTCCAGATTCATCCACAGTGCTGTAAAGCAATTATCCTTCAATAAAAAAATAAATTATAAAAAGATTCCTCCCCAGGGTAGCAGGTATCAGTACTTCATTCTTCATAAGGATGAATACTATTTCATCGTATGGATGTATCACATTTTGTTTATCCATTTATCCATTTCATGGACTTTGGGGCTGGCCTCTCATCTTGAGCCTCCTTCTCTTGCAATCATGAAAGTCTTTGGATCCTGTCTGTCAAAGTGAGTACAGCAGAACCATGTAATCTGTAGGGAACTAGAGTCAACTTATGGCAACCTGAACCTTTACCATCTTCTAATCCAGGAGTTTTCAAGTTGAGGCAATTTCAAACCATCCCTTTAGCCCCCTGAGGACCTCTGATAGCATCTGCAGTTATTTCTGGTTGTCACAACTAGGAGTGCACTAGTAGCATCTAGTGGGTAGTGGCCAGAAATGCTGTTACACATTCTACAATTCAAAGGACAGGACTCAAAATAGAGAATTATCTGACCCAGAATATCAACAATGCCAAGGATGAGAAACCCTGTCAACTTATTCTAAGAGATCAGCAGCATTGCCAGAGGTTCCAGAGAGATTTAGTAGGCTAGACAACTGTTCATAGAGCTGATCACATGACTGTCTTGAAACTGCAGTTATGTATAAGACATTCATGGGCAACATACATGTACTGAACACCCGTATATGAGCCCGACTCTGGCCTGCCTCAAAGTATTCACAACTTGAACTTCATATAACCATTCATTTAAGTAATATCTATTGATATTATATATAAGATGTTGTAAAGCTAATAAAGTAGATTCTTAAGGGTCTGAGGTTTTTGATTCTAGCTTTTTAAATTGTGGAAACATTGAGAAACTAGTTACTACATCTACAACATATTGTATTAGTATTATTTCAACACAACAAACCAACTTCTTTAATTTGGCATCCCTCAGTTTACCCATTCCCATGCCTTAGTCACTTGTGTAAGAGATTTCATGCTGCTACTAAGTCACTTCAGTCGTGTCCAACTCTAAGAGACCCCATGGACTGCAGACACCCAGGTTCCTCCGTCCATGGGATTTTCCAGGCAAGAGTACTGGAGTGGGTTAATGGACTCTATAAACCTTAAATCCCATCGTTTAAGACTGAGTGATTCTTTCATTTCTTTTAAACAGAAAAGCCATGTTTCTTCTTGCCTTCTTGTTGTGGTGGTTGTTTTGCATGTTTTGAGATTTTTGGTATTTGTTTATTTAATGGCAAGAAAGAGAAGTTCAGTGGCAAGAAAGAACAAGACATTATTTGAAAACCCAAACTGTTAACACAGGACATGTCAAAACCTCCTCTCTGCTCTCCACCCACTGTGAAAGACAATTATATATAAGGCCCCCAGGAAATGCACAATGTTAACATCTACCAACCCCCTTTTCCTAGCCCCTGCCACATTCGTTTATGATTAAGAGAAAATCTTGACTGTCTAGGCCATACCCGAAGTGTTATTGCAAGGCAGGCAGTTGGTCCTGTTGAGATTTATATCATTTGTTTTACTGCTGCCATGGGAGATTAAAAATTAAATCATAATTTTAAATATTTTCATAAAGGTTAGGTAGGCATGTTTGATTTCTTTATTGCTCTATTGAATGTCAGAGGCTAGAGCATTTACAGAGGACTGACAGTGAGGAATGATGGTATTTATAAAACAAATGTCATTAAGTTTACCTTTGAAGAAGATGCATTCTTGACTTTACCTAGAAAATTATGCACAAATTAATTCCAATGATAAACTAGTTTTTTCCACACGAAGACTGTTATACTCTATTTTAAAAACCATGACAACAAAATATGTCTAAAGTGGTGAATGATTCCCATTCCAGGGTTTCATCTAAGCTGGGCACATACACAGGCAGGACCACACAACCTCAGAAGCCTCCAGAACAGCCTTGGCTTGCTCACGCAACTGAGGATAGTAGCGAGAACCCAAGCCAGACTAAAATTTTTTCTTCAGGGCCCAGGTCTCAGGTTTCGGTGTTCTTTGTATCCATAAGGAAAGATAAAGTCAGCAAGTATAAAACCTGGCCCAGTGACAGAGCCAGAACTCTCTGCAAAGCTGGTCACATGACATAAGGATGGGACTCTCATGGAGAGAGAATTCCGCTAGAGAGCCTGGAACCTTAAATAGAAACAGATTCCGTGCATGTTTTTCCTGTAAGACTTCTCAGCACCTTTAAGATCCTAATATGCACTATGACTCTCTAAGAAAGAACGTAGTTTATTCTGCAAAAATATTTGACAATTTATCAAGGTATATTCACATCTTGTGAGACTCTATGGTTTTGTGGAATGTGTTTGGGGAAATGTTGCCACAGGAACATTATATCCAAAGGTCAGCAAGGCATCTAATAAAGTTCTTATAATCTTTTTGTGAAAACAATAGAGTAATGAGAACTGGATGAAATCACTCTTGTAGGGTTGCCACATAAAATATAGGACACCAAATATTGCATGGCACATACTTATATTTAAAATGTAATCATTGTTTATCTGAAATTCAAATTTAACTAGCCATCCTAGGTTTCTTGTTTGTTTGATTTTGTTAAACCTGACAATGCTACACTGTTAAGGTTTGTGAGTCTCTGAAACAAATTTGTTGTTATTTTTTTCTGTCTTCAAAAGACACATTTCCTCCTTAACCAGAAACTCATTGTTCTGCCATGAGGCACAGTCCAGAAAATTATATCCTGCTCAACATTATGAATGTGGTCAACTGTTCATTTTCTATATTATCTATTCTCTACCAAGGTCATCCCTTTCACCTTAGGAAAGAAATAAAAATGTTACCTGTAACTCCCAAGCCATTCAAGTTTCACATCTGACTTCAGAATCAGTAAAAAGCCAGTTCAGTTTCTTGATTATATCATTTGTGCCTACATGAATCAGCAAATGTGGATAGAGGTCACTGAGCTTGACAAATCTTAGCAGAATTTGTTCTGTGGCTGTACGCTCCAGGAAGAAAGAGTGTGCCTTCTGTCCTTCTCATTCATTCACTGAACAAAAAATAGCTCCTGATCACCTAGAATGCACCAGGCACTGTGCTAAGCATTGGTTATCTACAACACTCAGCATGACACACATGGTCTCTGTCTGCATAGAGCTTATAGTCTAGTGAGGAGCGAAGGGCGAAAAACAAGTCATAAACTAGATTATTTCAGATTGCGATAAATTGCTTTGAAAGAAATTAGAGGAATACGATACAGAGACTGAATAGGCTGGGGAGAGGCCAGCTCCAGTAGATGGGCTGGTCAGGGTCTGGTCTTTTTGAAGAAGTAACATACATGTAACCTGGCAAGAGCCAAGGGAAGAGCAATCCAAGCAGAACGAAGGCCTCAACGCTTGGTCCCAGAGTTAGTCACAGGAACAAGACTGACACAACCTGATAAGTGCATCCTCTCACCCGCAAGATGTCAATCCTCACCCCATGCTGGCTTTCACACTCTTTCCACTAAAGGACAGCAACTTAAAAGACTGAAGTGAAGGAAATAATACCAAAAATAGGTCAAGAAAGAACAGAGAATCAAATGGCATTTGGCCTCTGTTGCTGTTTAATATGAGAGAAAACACAGAGGCAATGGCTGGGAAACAGCATTTTTATCACATGTAGCCTTTATTTTCAAAGAAGTTCTGGAAGTTCTCCCCTAAAACACACTGTGCTCTTTCAGATTCTCTCTCCCTGTCTTGTTCCTTGGGGAACCTATGCAGCAGTGTTTTTTTTGAACTCAGATTTGGCTCTGAGCAGTGGAATGAAAATGATCAAACCCTTTGGGGAACTTTCCCTCCCATGACTGAGTAGCAAGAACAGCAGAAGTAATTTGTCCTCAAGCTCATCTTGAGCTCAAGTTTTTACACGTATTTTAAAATGACTCCTAAATTACATGCCTTCTGAGGTGACAGAATGATCAACTGTTTTCTCATATTTTGGTGTGGTTTACTATGAGGTTGCTAAAAGTGAAGAAGGTGGCCAACTGAAAATTCGAGTGTCAAATACCACAAGTAAGAGATACAGACTGACTAACGTAGGTTGTTTCAGGGTAGTACTTACAAAATGTAACACAGCGAATGTAGGCCAGATATGGAAAAGAAGATGAACTAAGATCCAGTGTTTTAATTAAGTATGAAAAATACATCAAGTTATTAGCATGCAGGTGAGAGGAAAAGATGTTATGGTTGCCAAAAGGTGCTTTTAAGGGTTTCAAATAGTAAAGGATGGGACTTCCCTGTGGCCCAGTGGTTAAATATCTGCCTTCCAATGCAGGGGACATGAATTTGATCCCTGGTTAGGGGGCTAGATCCCACATGCCATGGGGTCAACTAGGCCTGCATGCTACAACTAAGTCCATGAACCACAACAAAGATCTTGGCACTCAGCAAAAAAGATGCAGGGCTGCCAAAAAGTTAAAAAAAAATTTTTTTTTTAATTTTAGTAGAAAAGGACCATTTGGGGGCTTTTCAGCAACGTGTCTGGGTGTCTTTCAGGACAACAGCAATTTCGTGAACTTACATTGTCTAACCTTCAGGCTTATGACCCCAAGAGGCTTATTTTCTCAGTAAATGCAGGGCAATCTTTAGGCATTCAACAATGTTCATTAAGAGCCTTCTGTGTGCCAGACTCCATGTTCTAGGCACTAAGATGTAATAGTGAGTAACAGATACTAACAAATCCCTTCTGATGGAGGCATTCTTTTTTCAACTGGGTTTAGTACATTTACAACCTAATTATGTCTTATTTCACTGATCTGTGACATCATACAACCTTTTAATGACCAAATCCGAGCATTATCCCACCTCACTACAGAAAATCTATTCTTTTACCAAATTTCCGTCCCCAGGAATCTTTAAGAGTCCCTAAGCAATATTTACGTGGTCCTTAGATCTAGCCTAGTTATCCAGCACAGCAGGTCTTCAGTAAACAATTATTATATGTGTAAATGAATTTTTATAATACCATATATTTAGGTTTACAAAGCACTTTTGTGGTTTTTTTCATCTTAATCACTTACCGTGTGCTCTGCAGAATACATGGCCCTGTGGGTGGTAACTCTCCTTGCCTTCTGGAGCAGGGGGTCAAATCTCACTTGTGGGAAACAAAAATATAACATACAACACTTAGATAGCTAAGACTCTGAGAAGTATACTAGTAAGCATTGTAGAAGAACTCAGTGGGTATTGAGCAGTCAGAGTGTCACATTTGGGAATGGGAAATCTTAATATGGCAAAAGGAAAAGATAAGAATTGGGACTCTGCCCAATTAGAGCCCAATGGTAAGACCCATTTGGCTGGAGCACAAGGCATGGTAGGAAATAGATTTGAGTAGGTCAGATGGGGCCAAGGTAAATGTCAGGCCTTCAGTGCCAGATTCAGGAGTTTGTGCTTCACTGACAAACAGGGAAGAGTNAGACCCATTTGGCTGGAGCACAAGGCATGGTAGGAAATAGATTTGAGTAGGTCAGATGGGGCCAAGGTAAATGTCAGGCCTTCAGTGCCAGATTCAGGAGTTTGTGCTTCACTGACAAACAGGGAAGAGTCATTTTTGAATGGTGTTTATGCAGAGAGAAGCATCATGATATTGCTAGCACTGGCCTATTAGGTCGAAGGAGAGGAAAGACCCAAGTATTTCAAATTTTACAAATAAAAAGTAATACCACTGATGAAAAAAGGAAGATTTTGGTTTTTCCCCTAGACAATGAAACTTGTATAAATATATGAAAAGAAATGCTGCATCAAGATCCGAGATTAGAAAGCTTTAGAATGCTATTCCAAAAGAAGTCATTTTAGCAGGTAGAAGGAGGTAAATTGATCAAAAGTGTCTAACCTCAGTTTGCACTAGATTCCTGATCAACCTTGTTGCTGATACAGCTTTCCCACTAACTCTGTTCAGTTCTACAAGTACTAATTGAGCACCTAGTATACACTGATCTCTGTGTTAGGCACTGTGGGCATAGGAAAGAAGCATAGAGCATCTACATGGTTCCAACAACCATCAGGAGGTAACAACCTGGAGGATAATGCTGTTGCTCTTGAGTACCTGCTCTGTGCCAGGTTCGTTACTAAATGTTTTCTATAAATTTACATGAATTTAATCCTCTCAGCCACCATGTAAGGCAGGTTTAGTACAGTCAGCCCTCTGAATCTGCAGTTTTCAAATCTACAGATTCAACCACCTACGGATCAAAGTATTCACAGGAAAAAAGTTCCAGAAAGCTCCAGAAAGCCAAACTTGAATTTGCTGTGCATCAGCAACTATTTACACAGCATTTAAATTGTATTCACAACTATTTACATAGCATTTACATTGTATTAGGTATTAGAAGTAATCTAGAGCTGATTTAAAGTACAGGGGAGAATGTGCATAGCTTATATGCAAATACTACACCATTTTATACAAGGGATTTGAACATCTGTGCGTTTTGGTATCCACAGAGGTCCTGGCACCAATCCCCCATGGATAACAAGGGACAACTGTATCTTCCTTTGGTGGATGAAAGAACTAAGATTAAAAAAAAAATTAACCAAAAGATTGGTTAAATTATTTGCCCTAAGTCACAGAGTCAGCAAGCAAACCATGGAATCAAGATTCAAATTAAGGCCTGTCTGATGTTCTTGCTTTTAACTACTACTCCATTATCCAAGGCTTACATGCATAAAACAATTTAGGAACAATACCGGATAATAGCACTCAGCACTTCTCACTCCTCTTTATGGTCTTGTATGTTTTATGTGAACTGGAGGCAGGTTCACAAGGAGAATGAGAAGTGCTATAGAATATTATCTTGGGATGACCTTTCTAAGG
>SJYW01055177.1:0-10673 GCA_006410735.1 Raphicerus campestris
GAGGATGAGATGGCTGGATGGCATCACGGACTCAATGGAAATGAGTCTGAGTGAACTCTGGGAGTTGGTGATGGACAGGGAGACCTGGCATGCTGTAATTCATGTGGTTGCAAGGACTTGGACATGACTGAGCGACTGAACTGAACTGAAGGTTGGGGAAAGAATGCAACTGTCAAAGGTCGACATGAAGTTATTTCTCTATAGTGTTGGAAAGGATTATCCTGATTTTGGTGAGTGTTACTCAAATCCACACATGTGATAAAATTGCATGAAGTTCACATAAACAAACAAAAGTACATAAATGCAAATGTTGAACAAAGTCTGTGCTTGAGTTACTAGAAAGTTTCCAACATCAATTTTCTGGTTTTGACATTATCTTATGGTTTCATAAGACAGTATTATTACTGGGTGAAGCTAAGTAGAAGGTACATTGGAACTCTTCATTTTTTGAAATTTTTTGCATCATAAGTTATTTCAGAATTAAAGATTATCAATGAAAACATACCTCGTAAAAACTATACAGTCTAATAACCCATTCAGTATAGAGTTAGTCCCCCATGTACCAACAAGTCCCATTCTGAGAACATGTTTGTAAGTCCAACAAAGTTAGCTGAGGTACTCAACTAACACAATCAGCTATAGAATACTGAACTGTGATAAGCTGACAATATTTTTCATACAAAAAAAACCCATGAAAATAAATAAACACAAATAATGAAGATAATATCTTTAACCTTACAGTACAGTACCTTGAAAAGTGGGGTTCCCTGGTGTTTTAGCTGCTAAAGAATCCACCTGCAATGCAGAAGACTCCAGTTCAATTCCTGGGTTGGGAAGATGCCTTGGAAAAAGTTAGGGTACCCACTCCACTATTCTTTTCTTCCCTGGTGGCTCAGGCAGTAAAGAACAACCTATAATGCAGGAAACCTGGATTGATCCTTGGGTTGGGAAGATCCCTGGAGGAGGGCATAGCAACCCACTCTAGTATTCTTGCTTGGAAAATTCCATGGAGAGGAGCCTGGGGGGATACAGTCCATGGTGTCACAAAAAGCCAGACACAACTGAGCCACAAAGCACAAGCACCTTGAAAAGTACAGTAATAGCAGCTACATCACTGCTGCTTTTTTACTTGCTTCAGGACACTGTGGATTTGAAATAAAGATACTGTCTGCACAGTAAAGTACACAAAAGCATAGCCACATGTGAAAGATGCATGCATGCGACAGTGTCCAACAGACACATGAATTAACTTACATGACTGGAGATGAGATACGTATCCATATCTTTGAAGGTTCACAACTTGAAGATTCATATGTAGGGGACTTGCTGTAACATTTATTCTTTTATTTAATTGAGATATAATTGACATAAAATATTGTATTAGTTTAAGGGGTATGACAATGATTCAGGATATTTATATATTGTGAAATCATCACCACAATAAGTTAACTTCTGTCCCCTCTCAGAGTCACATATTTTTTTTCTCTTAAGATCTCCTAACTGTTATTCCTAACTAAAGACTTCAATATTTACTCTCAAGTTAAGTAAGGAAGGAGACAAAGAGAGAAGGATAAAAGGATAGGAAGAGGAAAATATTCAGAGGAGGAAATAAGAAACTCAAATTAAGTGGAAATAGAAGGAAATTATCTTTTGATTAAGGCTATCTTTCAAAACAACACCCAGCATCAAATTAGGGCCCTGGTTCTCAGTTGGTTGAATGCAATGTTCTGACTTGGTTGAATTCAATTGGTTGAATGCAGGGAGTAGGGACTTCCTGGCTCGGAAGTTGGTAACTAGTGTGAGGCAAGAATGAAAGGCTTGCATCTGTAGGGCAGATATCACATAGGAAAATTACGGCATTATAGTCCATACTGACTCCTTCATGAGTCATTTTCTAAATTCTTATAGGAGAGATAGGAGATTGGTTGATAGCAAGTCAGAAAGTATAAAGATGGAAAGATAAAATTCTATCCCCTAAAGTAAAGTAAAGCATTGCAAGAATACAGTGCACACACTCTTGGTCAGACAGGACCCTGTAATCTTTCCAAGCATCTTCTATTTGCATTCTCTACCAGATTCAAGATTGAACTTGCTAGCAGGAAGCAGATAAAAAGGGCTTCTACACTAGAGGCTGTAATTTTTTTTTCTTTTGCTTGAAAGTCATAGCCATTCACATAAAAAAGCATTGTACAAAATAAAAAGAAACTGGGACTAAAAATAATTGTCTGCATGCACAGTGGGGAAAAGTTCTGTTCAAAAGATACAAAGAGACCAAAAGACCAAACTGTCCCTTTTGAAGAGCTTGGAGTGAAAGCAGGGGGTCAGAAGCAAAAGCAGGGTACTGCACATGACCCCTGCACCTATGCCACAAGAGAGGTGGCCAAACCTCAAACTGCCCCTCCCACCAGTCCTCTGGACACACCCCTATTATCACCCCATAGAAGGAAGAAGTTCACCCCTCTCAGGGAGCAAGCAAGCAAGGGAACCTGTTGGAGCTCTTACTTCCTGTTTCTGTGGTAGGGGCCCCAATAAAGCCTTACCTGAAAAGAAAAAAGCATCAAGACCAGAAGGTAAGAGGCAGACTGTTTATACAATAGGTCTATACAATATTTTAAAGTGAAATGGATAGTCACTCAGTCACGCCTGACTCATTGTGACTCATGGGCCGTAGCCCACCAGGCTGCTCTGTCCGTGGAATTCTCCAGGCAAGAATACTGGAGTGGAGTGGGTAGCCAGTCACTTCTCAGAAGATTTTCCTGACCCATGGATAGAACTTAATTCTTCTGCATTGCAGCCAGATTCTTTACAAGCTAAGCCACCAGGGAAGGTCATACATATAAATATATGTCCTCTTTTTTTATTTCCTTCACATTTAGGTCACCATAGAGCACTGAGGAGTTGTCTTTGCTGTACAGTAGGTTCTCATTTTCATCTACTTTATACATAGCATCAGTACTGTATGTAGTGAGAGTGAAAGTCACTCAGTCATGTCCGACTCTGCCACCCCATGGACTATACAGTCCAGGGAATTCTCCAGGCCAGAATACTGGAGTGGGTAACCTTTCCCTTCTCCAGGGAATCTTCCCAACCCAGGGATAGAACCCAGGTCTCTCACATTGCAGGCAGATTCTTTACCAGCTGAGCCACAAGGGAAGCCCAATCAATACTGTGTATATGTCAATCCCAATCTCCCAATTCATCTCACCTCCCTTACGCCAATGGGCAAATCATTCAGACAGAAACTTAATAAGGGTCTTTTCACAATCATTTTGATGGAAATTTAGCAGCAAGGTGAAGTGAACAAGTATATGCTCTGTGACATATTAAATAAGAAGCTTTAGAATCAAGCATGGAATAAATGTGCATTTCCAATCACTGGAGAAAGGATGACTTTAGTTCAACAATAGTCTGGAAATGGGTCAGCCATTGGAGAAAATGGTGGTCTATTATATTTTGCCCCAAGTTCACAAAATAATTTGATTTCTGAAATGAACATCATTGCAATTTGAGAATAAATCAGGGAATTTGAGGTCATGCATATTTGGTTCTTATCCTAATCATGTAGTTTGCTAAGTCAGTTATTATGACAGGAACTCAATTAAACTGAACCTTAGCTTTCTATCTGAAATTGATGCAAATGATATTGATATTATGAGATTGGTGTAAGAATTAAAATATGTGGGTATTTTCTAACCTTCTAGTGGTTAGGACTCAGTGCTTCTGCTGCAGGAGACCCAATTTCCATCCCTGGTTGGGGAATTAATAATAAGATCTCAAAAGCCACTTGAGGTGACCAAAAAAAAAAAAATGTGGGCTCACTAAGTCCTGGTATTCTGAGCATTTGCAGAAGTTCAGTTTCATGAAATTGAATCTATATGTCTCAAACAAAATATATGGTAGCATCTAGAAAAAATTTTCCCCTTTTTCAGCTCTCTCTCTGCTCTTTGACTTTTCACCCTCCCCTTGTTTAACGTTCAGAAAATCTAGATTATAGTCACAATTTCCAGTTCACAGAGAAAACTGAAAAACAAAGAAATTAAATAACTTCCCCAGTATCACTGTGCCAATAAGACAGAAAATCAGAATTTCAACCCAGGACCTAGTTACTGTTTACCAGATACTGAAATGAACACATACATTCTAATGAATATAGGAAATGTTCTAAAAGGATCCTAAATGCCAAAGGCTGTCTCAAAACTGCACAGTTGTTATTATCTTGTGATATTCATTTTTTATAGTAAAATTCCAGACATTATTGGTATCCAAGGGGAATGATAAAAACTTGACTTAGTCTAAGTTACTTCTTGGATTTCTCCATCAGCTATGAAGCCTTCACTGGTCAAGATTTCTCACACCTACTCCACATTCATCTCTGCAGATGTGATACTTCAAGCCCTCACCTCCTCTGAACATAGCATAGTCAATAGGGCACAAATGACCTGTGAGTACAAAGTGATTCACATGAATCATCATTAATGGGGAATCAGCACCGAACACTTGTGATGGAGGACGGAACCGCACAGGGTGCCAGGATGAGTGCAGCCACAGGAAGCCACTGGAGAAGGAAATGGCAACCCACTCCAGTACTCTTGCCTAGAAAAGCCCCGCAGACGGAGGAGCCGGTGTCTATGGGGTCGCAAAGAGTCACACACAACTGAGCCACTTCACTTCACAGGAAGCTGAGAAGGAGGTGAGAGCTCCTTAAAGAAGATCATCCTGCACATTAGGTAATAAGACTTAGCTCAGATCGATGGAGCATGATATTTAAATTGGTTCAGCCTGCAACAAAACCTCTGCAGGAGATGGTACTGCTATTTGTGTTCTTTCCTAACCTTTGAAATAGTCCCAGGAAAACCCTCATTCCACCCTGTGGCCCCCAGTGTCCCACTCAGCACACACGGGAGACTGAAAATTAATATCCAAACTGTGTTGAGAGCTGTTAAGTTTCAAAGCTGAAATGACTGCTTAGGGGTAATGAGGAAATTATTGGCTGAAATGCAAAAGAAAATGAAAAAGTAGTCAAAACATGACCACTGTTTTGATGTGTTCTTTTTTTTTAATCCAAGTGCAAGCAATTGTTTGAGCCTATTAATTTACAAACTTAACTATTTATAGTCATCTGAAAATCTAAGTATGGAGAAGAATCAGTGACTCTTTATATGTGGCATTATTTAATTTCAGCCCCAGGTCTTCAGAGTTTGCTCCTAAAAGTAGGCATTTACTCGCATATAAGGATCATAAAAAGAAGACATTTCTAGAAAAATAAACATGGGTTCCAGCTTGTATCTCCTTTCAAGACAAAGGTGGTGGAGTGTTTATATTTGCATCCTCAGAACCAAGCACAGGGCTTCGCATATTGTGTAAACTTAAAAAAAAAAAAAAANTGAAATCATCACCACAATAAGTTAACTTCTGTCCCCTCTCAGAGTCACATATTTTTTTTCTCTTAAGATCTCCTAACTGTTATTCCTAACTAAAGACTTCAATATTTACTCTCAAGTTAAGTAAGGAAGGAGACAAAGAGAGAAGGATAAAAGGATAGGAAGAGGAAAATATTCAGAGGAGGAAATAAGAAACTCAAATTAAGTGGAAATAGAAGGAAATTATCTTTTGATTAAGGCTATCTTTCAAAACAACACCCAGCATCAAATTAGGGCCCTGGTTCTCAGTTGGTTGAATGCAATGTTCTGACTTGGTTGAATTCAATTGGTTGAATGCAGGGAGTAGGGACTTCCTGGCTCGGAAGTTGGTAACTAGTGTGAGGCAAGAATGAAAGGCTTGCATCTGTAGGGCAGATATCACATAGGAAAATTACGGCATTATAGTCCATACTGACTCCTTCATGAGTCATTTTCTAAATTCTTATAGGAGAGATAGGAGATTGGTTGATAGCAAGTCAGAAAGTATAAAGATGGAAAGATAAAATTCTATCCCCTAAAGTAAAGTAAAGCATTGCAAGAATACAGTGCACACACTCTTGGTCAGACAGGACCCTGTAATCTTTCCAAGCATCTTCTATTTGCATTCTCTACCAGATTCAAGATTGAACTTGCTAGCAGGAAGCAGATAAAAAGGGCTTCTACACTAGAGGCTGTAATTTTTTTTTCTTTTGCTTGAAAGTCATAGCCATTCACATAAAAAAGCATTGTACAAAATAAAAAGAAACTGGGACTAAAAATAATTGTCTGCATGCACAGTGGGGAAAAGTTCTGTTCAAAAGATACAAAGAGACCAAAAGACCAAACTGTCCCTTTTGAAGAGCTTGGAGTGAAAGCAGGGGGTCAGAAGCAAAAGCAGGGTACTGCACATGACCCCTGCACCTATGCCACAAGAGAGGTGGCCAAACCCCAAACTGCCCCTCCCACCAGTCCTCTGGACACACCCCTATTATCACCCCATAGAAGGAAGAAGTTCACCCCTCTCAGGGAGCAAGCAAGCAAGGGAACCTGTTGGAGCTCTTACTTCCTGTTTCTGTGGTAGGGGCCCCAATAAAGCCTTACCTGAAAAGAAAAAAGCATCAAGACCAGAAGGTAAGAGGCAGACTGTTTATACAATAGGTCTATACAATATTTTAAAGTGAAATGGATAGTCACTCAGTCACGCCTGACTCATTGTGACTCATGGGCCGTAGCCCACCAGGCTGCTCTGTCCGTGGAATTCTCCAGGCAAGAATACTGGAGTGGAGTGGGTAGCCAGTCACTTCTCAGAAGATTTTCCTGACCCATGGATAGAACTTAATTCTTCTGCATTGCAGCCAGATTCTTTACAAGCTAAGCCACCAGGGAAGGTCATACATATAAATATATGTCCTCTTTTTTTATTTCCTTCACATTTAGGTCACCATAGAGCACTGAGGAGTTGTCTTTGCTGTACAGTAGGTTCTCATTTTCATCTACTTTATACATAGCATCAGTACTGTATGTAGTGAGAGTGAAAGTCACTCAGTCATGTCCGACTCTGCCACCCCATGGACTATACAGTCCAGGGAATTCTCCAGGCCAGAATACTGGAGTGGGTAACCTTTCCCTTCTCCAGGGAATCTTCCCAACCCAGGGATAGAACCCAGGTCTCTCACATTGCAGGCAGATTCTTTACCAGCTGAGCCACAAGGGAAGCCCAATCAATACTGTGTATATGTCAATCCCAATCTCCCAATTCATCTCACCTCCCTTACGCCAATGGGCAAATCATTCAGACAGAAACTTAATAAGGGTCTTTTCACAATCATTTTGATGGAAATTTAGCAGCAAGGTGAAGTGAACAAGTATATGCTCTGTGACATATTAAATAAGAAGCTTTAGAATCAAGCATGGAATAAATGTGCATTTCCAATCACTGGAGAAAGGATGACTTTAGTTCAACAATAGTCTGGAAATAGGTCAGCCATTGGAGAAAATGGTGGTCTATTATATTTTGCCCCAAGTTCACAAAATAATTTGATTTCTGAAATGAACATCATTGCAATTTGAGAATAAATCAGGGAATTTGAGGTCATGCATATTTGGTTCTTATCCTAATCATGTAGTTTGCTAAGTCAGTTATTATGACAGGAACTCAATTAAACTGAACCTTAGCTTTCTATCTGAAATTGATGCAAATGATATTGATATTATGAGATTGGTGTAAGAATTAAAATATGTGGGTATTTTCTAACCTTCTAGTGGTTAGGACTCAGTGCTTCTGCTGCAGGAGACCCAATTTCCATCCCTGGTTGGGGAATTAATAATAAGATCTCAAAAGCCACTTGAGGTGACCAAAAAAAAAAAAATGTGGGCTCACTAAGTCCTGGTATTCTGAGCATTTGCAGAAGTTCAGTTTCATGAAATTGAATCTATATGTCTCAAACAAAATATATGGTAGCATCTAGAAAAAATTTTCCCCTTTTTCAGCTCTCTCTCTGCTCTTTGACTTTTCACCCTCCCCTTGTTTAACGTTCAGAAAATCTAGATTATAGTCACAATTTCCAGTTCACAGAGAAAACTGAAAAACAAAGAAATTAAATAACTTCCCCAGTATCACTGTGCCAATAAGACAGAAAATCAGAATTTCAACCCAGGACCTAGTTACTGTTTACCAGATACTGAAATGAACACATACATTCTAATGAATATAGGAAATGTTCTAAAAGGATCCTAAATGCCAAAGGCTGTCTCAAAACTGCACAGTTGTTATTATCTTGTGATATTCATTTTTTATAGTAAAATTCCAGACATTATTGGTATCCAAGGGGAATGATAAAAACTTGACTTAGTCTAAGTTACTTCTTGGATTTCTCCATCAGCTATGAAGCCTTCACTGGTCAAGATTTCTCACACCTACTCCACATTCATCTCTGCAGATGTGATACTTCAAGCCCTCACCTCCTCTGAACATAGCATAGTCAATAGGGCACAAATGACCTGTGAGTACAAAGTGATTCACATGAATCATCATTAATGGGGAATCAGCACCGAACACTTGTGATGGAGGACGGAACCGCACAGGGTGCCAGGATGAGTGCAGCCACAGGAAGCCACTGGAGAAGGAAATGGCAACCCACTCCAGTACTCTTGCCTAGAAAAGCCCCGCAGACGGAGGAGCCGGTGTCTATGGGGTCGCAAAGAGTCACACACAACTGAGCCACTTCACTTCACAGGAAGCTGAGAAGGAGGTGAGAGCTCCTTAAAGAAGATCATCCTGCACATTAGGTAATAAGACTTAGCTCAGATCGATGGAGCATGATATTTAAATTGGTTCAGCCTGCAACAAAACCTCTGCAGGAGATGGTACTGCTATTTGTGTTCTTTCCTAACCTTTGAAATAGTCCCAGGAAAACCCTCATTCCACCCTGTGGCCCCCAGTGTCCCACTCAGCACACATGGGAGACTGAAAATTAATATCCAAACTGTGTTGAGAGCTGTTAAGTTTCAAAGCTGAAATGACTGCTTAGGGGTAATGAGGAAATTATTGGCTGAAATGCAAAAGAAAATGAAAAAGTAGTCAAAACATGACCACTGTTTTGATGTGTTCTTTTTTTTTAATCCAAGTGCAAGCAATTGTTTGAGCCTATTAATTTACAAACTTAACTATTTATAGTCATCTGAAAATCTAAGTATGGAGAAGAATCAGTGACTCTTTATATGTGGCATTATTTAATTTCAGCCCCAGGTCTTCAGAGTTTGCTCCTAAAAGTAGGCATTTACTCGCATATAAGGATCATAAAAAGAAGACATTTCTAGAAAAATAAACATGGGTTCCAGCTTGTATCTCCTTTCAAGACAAAGGTGGTGGAGTGTTTATATTTGCATCCTCAGAACCAAGCACAGGGCTTCGCATATTGTGTAAACTTAAAAAAAAAAAACAACTTGATTAAGAAATAAAATAAAATAAACTGTAAAATAGGCCTCACTAGCTTTTATAAAGGCCGTAGAGCATTGAATACCTCAGGGACCACGCGTGCTGGATTGCCTGTTAGTTCAGCATTGTAACTTCCTTCCCCAGACCACCTCTGCACTGTGGAAAAGAAGTCGAGAATTGTATTTGCAGTAGCATTTCCAGCTGAATTGGCCAGAGGAGAGGTACAAAGGCTGCCAGAGAGTGGGAGGCTGAAATAAAAAAGAGCTCACTACTGCTGGGCACAGTGGCAGCCACACACATGTGATGAGCAGGGACTTGATCCCCCTGAGGCCCCTGCTGAGGGCTGCCTTCCTGGTGGTCAGTGAGCAGCCCGAGGTGAGGGAGATCTTATGGGTCAGCCCTCCCGCACACAGGGTTCTCAGACGTCTCTTCCACCCCTCCACTGGGGAGCATCTCTTTTTATCTCAAATTTATTTCCTGAAACACCTCTTTCTTCACTGGATCTAGACTTCTAGAACCTAGAACGACTTTCTTCTTAGTTTCAAAGAACAGTGAATGTTGCTTGATTAACTAGGGGAAATGAAGGGGGAAAATATGTGGAGAAGTCAAAAATGAAAAAAATAAATAAAGTAAAACTATTTTATTACCATAAAACTACTATGGGTGGTAGCTTCCCTAGTAATAACCAAGCTCATCTCCCCTTCCCTTTTTTTGCTAGAGAGGTTCCATGGTCACCATCAGTGCCCTGGCCCTCACGGACTCCTCACCCCCACCTGAGGGGCTGCTCATCATTTGTAAGCATTTTCTCCCCTATTCCACTCACCTCTCCATTCCTACTGGACTGCTTCCACCAGCATGTTTATACCTGGCCTAGGATGTTCAGCTTCAGCCATGTCTGCCTGGTAATGTGTGTCCCTTATTTCTCCTATAGCTACATGTTCAGTGGAGAGCTGGACATGTCTACCCTACCTTTCGAATCATACAATCAGCTTGACGCCACTGAACTAAGCTTGCTTAGGTCAGTGAGGCTGTCCCAAAGCTGCTTCAAATTTATCTCTTGCTGCACTTGACTTCTCTAAGGTCTTTAAATTGTTTGTTTAAGGTCTTTAGATTGTGTGTTAGTCACTCAGTCCAGTCCAACTCTATGCGACCCCATGGACTGTATCTCGCCAGGCTCCTCTGTCAATGGGATTCTCTGGGCAAGAATACTGGAGTGGGTTGCTGTTCCCTTCTCCAGGAGATCTTCCCAACTCAGGGATTAAACCTAGGTCTCTCTCATATTGCAGTCAGATTCTTTACCATCTGAGCCACCAGAGAAGCCATCTTAAAATGATTAA